>PVJS01003457.1:34423-75594 GCA_004027185.1 Glis glis | reverse complement strand
GCCGCTGTGGTCTGCCTTTTCCCACAGGTTCCCATGACTGCAGAAGTGCTTTCGGAACCAGCACAGGTAAGTAGAGTGTACCAGTTTCTCTCTGTTCCTCACCTCCTCCATCCACATTTTCTCTGGATTTGTGGTGTCATGGGACACTTCCTGGCCTTTGTGTTTGGGAACTCTGGAGATTCACCAAAGTCGGGGTCCTGTGTCCACGCTGAGGGGTACATTGAGGTGTTCCCATTTAGGGCTACTAGTGGAAGGGGGTGTGGAAGTTTGTCACAGGTACAGATACCAGCATATGGAACTACTTAAAGGTGAATGTGTTCAGGGAACGTCTCCTCCCCCCCCCCCCCCCGTGGCAACAAACTCTGGGAGTGGGGAGGCAGGAGTCAGGCTTGGAATTACTACCTGTGAAGTCGGGTATCTATCGTAAAGGCACTATGAGTTTTGGGTCAGAAGTGGGAGGTAATGTTACTCAGGTATTAACAAGTTCTGTCTTGTTGCAGAATGGAAAACAATAAATAAACACAGTGGGTAATAGGAACATGAGGAGAGAACAGGAGCCAGTGGCACCAGGGTCTGGTATCTCCTCAGAATTGAAGAGCTTGGGAGGAGGGTGGCATTGGGGGTTGAAGTGTGAGACTTGTACTTTGAGTCTACCAGCGTGAGATGTTCATGGTTTCATAAGTCCCTATTTTGCTAGGGCAGTGTGACCTTTGAAGATGTGGCTATATATTTCTCATGTGAGGAGTGGGATCTTCTTGATGAAGCTCAGAGACACTTGTATCTGGATGTGATGCTGGAGAACTTGGCACTTACATCCTCACTGGGTAAGTCCCTCACACCACCTCCCACCCCCATTGTGCTCTGGGCTAGACTCTGCCCATTTTCTTTTCCTTAGGAGCAGCTCTGTCCTTCTCAGATCTGGACCATGGACACTGTTGTTTTCCGTAGTTCACTGAGTAGGTGCTGTGCACTGAGTACATTCCTATTTTCCTGTCCTTATTGCCACAGTATCTGCTGCTCCAATGCCTTATGGGTAATAATTCAGAATCAATAATCATGTAGTAAGCTTAATACATCCCACCTACCTTTTCTTCTTCCTGTCTGGTGACTACCTAGGTCTGTGGCACCCATGTTTTTTATGTATTTTTAATTGTAGTAAAATATATATATCACATATTTACTATTTGAACCATTTTTAAGTGTATAGTTATTGACATTTAGCACATTCATATTTTTATACATTCATCACCACCATTACTCCATAGAACTTTTTCATCTTGAAAACCTGGAACTGTGCATCCATTAAACAATAATTTTCCCCATCCCCTGCCAACCATCGTTCTCATTCTTCTTTATTTCTGTCTCTATGAGTTTGACCACTCTACGTAACTTATGTGAGTAGAATCATGTGGTATCTGTTCTTTTGTGTCTAGCTCATATGACTTAGCATAATATGTTCAAGGTCCATCCATGTTGTATCATGAGTCAGAATTTTCTTTTCTATTAAAGCTGAATTACATGGCATTGTATGTATGTAGCACATTTTGTTTATCCATTCATCCATCAGTGTACACGTGGGTTGTTTGCACCAATGGCTTTGTGACTAATGCTGCTGTGAATGTGGGTGTACCGATATCTTATGTCCCTGCTTTAAATTCTTGGGGACATATATCCTGAGGTCTAATTGTTGGGTCATTCTGTTTTTAATTTTTTAAGGAACAACCATACTGTTTTCCATTATATTGGTACCATTTACCTTCCTACCAGTGTGCACAAGGTTCTAGTTTGTCCACATCCTTGCCAACCACTTGTTATTTTCTGTTATTTTGATAATAGCTCTTCAAATGGGTGTGAGGTGCTATCTCATTGAGGTTATAATCTGTATTTCCTTGTGAATTAGTGGTATTGAGCATCTTTTCATGTGCTACTTGGCTGTTTATATTAGCTATTTGAATATTTTCTTTGGAGAATATCTGTTCTAGTTCTTTGGCTGTTTTTTAAAATTGGGTTTATTATTATCATTGTTGAGTTTAAGAAATTCTTATGTTCTGAATCAGGTATCTCCTGGATCATATGAGTGGTTTGCAAATTTTTCCCCATTTCTGTGGATTGTCTTTTTATTGTTTATAGTCTCCTTTGATGTACAAGTTTTTTTTTAATGAAGTCCAATTTGCTTTTCTTGTGCCATCTGTGTAATATCCAAGGAATCATTGACAAATCTTATGTCATGAAGTTTTTCCCCCATTTTCTTTTAAGAGTTTTATTGTTTTAGCTCTTATATTTAGATTTTAGATCCATTTTGTTTTGCTTTGTTTTTTTTTTTTTTTTTTTTTTTTTTTTTTTTTTTTTTTTTTTTTTTTTTTTTTTTTTTTTTTTTTTTTTTTTTTTTTTTTTTTTTTTTTTTTTTTAGATGGGGTTTAGCTATGTTGCCCATGTTGATTTTGGATTTGTGGGCTCAAGTGATCCTTGTGCCTCAGCCTCTCAAGTGCTGGGACCATAGGGGAACCATGCCAAGTTTGGTTCTTTTTGAGTTCATTTCTGTATATAATGTTTGTTAAAGGTTCAAGTTTATTCTTTTGCATGTGGATGTCCATTTTTCCTAGCATGTATTGAAAATCTGTCCTTTGCCATTTAATTTTCTTGGTGCCTTGTCAAAAGTTATTGGCCATATATTTGAGAGTTTATTTCGGGGCTCTCTATTCCATTGGTCTGTATGTTTGTTTTTATGAAAATATGACAGTAGTAATTGCCATAGCTTTGCAATAAGTTTTCAACTTGTGAGTGTTCCAACTTTTCTTTTTTTTTTTTTCCTTTCTTTTGGTACTGGGGATTGAACCCAGCGGTAACCTCTCTGAGCTACACCCCCATACATATTTTATTTTTTATTTTGAAACAGGATCTCACTAAGTTGTTGAGGTCTTGATAAATTGCTGAGGCTGGCCTTGAACCTATGATCCTCCTGTCTCAACCTCCCAAGAACTGGAATTTCAGGCATGTGCCACCATGCCTGACTGAGTCCTTTGACTATAATATTCTTATTCAAAATTGTATTAGCTATTTGGTGACCTTTGATAATCCATGTAAATTTTAGGGTAAAATTTTCTATTTCTGAAAAACAAATGTCATTGGAATTTTCATAGATATTTTCATTTCATATTTATTCATTGGAATTTTCATAGCATTCTGTCTATAGATTGCTTTTTTTTTTGGTGCTGGGGAGTAAACTTGGACATTCTGCATCTGAGCTACACCCCAAGTCCTTTTTTTTGTGGTACTGGGGATTGAACCCAGGGGAATTCTACCTCCGAGCTATATACCCCCAGCCCTATTTTATTCCTTATTTTGAACAGGGTCTCACTAAGTTGCAGAGGGCCTCACAAGTTGCTGAGGCTGGCGGCAAACCTGCGATCCTCCTGTCTCAGCCTCCCAAGTACTGGGATTACAAGTGTGCACCACCATGCCTGGCTTTTTTTTTTACTTATCATTATTTTTTATTTTGAAACAGGGTCTCACTAAGTTGCTAAGGTTCTCACTAAGTTACTGAGGCTGTCCTTGAACTTGCGATCCTCTATCACCTTCCGAAGTACTGGGATTACAGGCATGCACCACCACGCCTGAGTAATATAGACAACTTAATAATGTTAAGTCTTCCAATTCAAGAACATATGATATCTTTCCTTTTGTTATTCTTTAATTCATTTTACTGTACAAGTCTTCTACTTCTTTGGTTAAGTGATTCCGTAGTATTTTTTTTACTCTTTTTGATGCTCTTAGCAGAATTGTTAGTTTCCTTTTCAGACTGTTCATTATTAGTAAATAGAAAGGCAAATTTGTTTATTAGCTATAACTTTTTATGATGAAATGTTTAGGGTTTTCTACATGTGTCATCTGTGAACAGAGATAAGTGTGCTTCTTTTTCCATTCTGATCTTTTTTTATTTCTTTTTCTGGCCTAATTGCTATGACCAGAACTTCCAATACTATATTGAATAGAAGCAGGGATCCTTGTCTTACTCTTAATATTAGAGGAAAAGTTTTCAGTCTTTCACCATTGAACCTAATTTTAGCTGTGGGTTTTTGTATGTGCGTTTATTATGTTAAGGTGGTCTATTTCTAGTTTGCTGAGTGTTTTCCCATAAAAAGATGTTGAATTTTATCTAATACTTCCTGTGCATTAGTTGAAATAGTCACATGCTCTTTTTTTCTGCCTTTTTCAATTAATTTTCTTACGTTGAACCATCCTTGCATTACAGGAATAAATTCTAGATGGTCATGGTGTATAAGCCTTTTAATATGCTGCAGAATTCAGATATTTGCTGTTACTTTGTTGGTAAATTTTATATCAGTAATCATCAGGAATACTGGTGTGTCTTTGGTTTGGAATCAGGGTAATGTGGGCCTTGTAAAACTTGTTTGGAAAGGTGTTCTTCATTAAATGGTTAGTAGAATTCACCAGTCAAGCAATCAGGTCCAAGGCTTTTTTTTTTTGCTCATCAATTTATTAGATTATTATTATCAGATTACTAGTTCAATCTCTTTAATACTTATGGATTGATCTATTCAGGTTTTCTATTTCTTCATGATTCAATCTTAGTTGGTTTTGTGTACCTGGGAATTTGTCTATTTCATCTTTGTTATCCAGTTGTTTTACTACTATTTCATAATGCTTTCTATTTCTGTAAGATTGGTAATAATGCCCCTACTTTCATTTTTTAATAATTTGATTCCCTTTTTTTGTCAGTCTATGTAAAGGTTAGTAAGTTTTGACATCCTTTCCAAAGAACTACCTTGTGATTTTGTGACTTTTCTGTTTCATTTATCTTGGCTCTCATTTTAATTATTTATTTTCCTTTTTTCTCTTAACTTTGGCTTTAGTTTGTTCAATTTGATAGAAGTTCCTTAAGATGTAAAGGTAGGCTGATGAGTGAAGACTTCTTTTTAGTGTATTTATACCATATATTTTCCCCTTTGTGTTGCTTTTGCTACATCCTGTAAGTTTGGGTATATTGTGTTTTTATTTTCATTTATCTAATTTTACTTGTTATTTCTTCTTTGCTGCATCATGTTGTCTAATTTCTATATATTTGTAAACTTTTCTAGTTTTCCTTGTTATTTACTACCTCATGAAATAGTAGTTGAAGAATATACTTTGTACAATGTTCCATCCTAATGAGGCTTTGTTTATGGTCTAACATGGTCTGTTCTGGAGACTGTTTCAGGTATACTTGAGAAGAATTTGTATTTTGTTGTTGGGTAAAGTATTCTCTGTATGATTGCTAAATCTAGTTGGTTTATTGTATTATTTAGTTCCTTTAGTTTCTTACCTTCCCTCTGGTTGTCTCTCTATTATTGAGATTGGGGTACTGATGTCTCCAACTGTTATTGTAGAAATATTTCTTCCTTCAGTTCAGTTATTTCTGCTTCATGTGTTTTAAAGTCTGTTAAGTGGATAAATGAATATTTGTCTTAATCTCTTATAACCTTTTTTTTATTTAAAATCTGTCTTACCTGAAATTAGGATAGCCATCCTTGCTATCTTTTGGTTACTATTTACATGGAATATCTATTTCTAAGTTGTCACTTTCAACTTATTTGTGTCTTTGGATCTAAAGTGAGTTCCTTATTTTTTTTTTTTTGAGGTACCGGGGATTAAACGCAGGGGCGTTCTACCTCCGCGCTGCGCCCCCGGCCCTATTTTTTTTATACTTTATTTTGAGACCGGGTCTCATGAAGTTGCAGAGGGCAAGTGAGTTCCTTATAGCCAGCACATAGTTGGATCATGTTTTTTTGCCCCCTCCCCCATCCTGCCAACCTTTGACTATTGCATGAAGAGTTTAATCCGTTTACATTTAGAGTAATCAATAAGGAGGGACTGGCATCTGTCATTTTGCTTTTTGTTTTCTGTATGTCATATAGTTTTTTTGTCCTTAATTTCCTGCATTACTACTTTTGTGTTCAGTTGATTTTTCATAGTGGAACTTTCTAATTCCTGTCATTTCATGTACTTTCTATAGCTATTTTTTATAGTTGCCATGGGAAATACATTTAATATCATAGTTATAATACTCCAATGTGAATTTATACTAGCATAACTTCCCTAGTTTTCCTTTGTTTTGTTGTGTGCTGAAGTGTTCTGGACCAGTCTTAGTGGTTCACTTGCCCTAACTTTCTCTTAGGCCTCACATCCAGCTCCCATGCAGTTCCTCAACTGTGGCTGGAGAAGAGTCCTCCCTGCTTCACAGGATGTTCATTATTCCATCTTTAGTAAGATGGGCTCAGAGAAGGCCTGGCCAATGGGAGGGCATGACATCAGGGCTGTGTTGAAATCATATCAGGAACCTGTACTGTTTGACCTGTGTTTTGATGCCATTGCCAGTGGCAACTCACTTTTACCTTCCCTTCTCCATTCTCGACAATTTACCAACTTCTCATTTCTACTGCTTTTCATTTTTATTCTGACTTCCAGCCCAGAGCAAATCCCTATTTCTCTGGATACCATATCTTACCTCTCCCTCATACTGCTTTCTCTGTATATTTTCTAATGTTGTATCCTTAAGTATACATATACCTTTTTTTCTTTCGTCTTTTTTGTGATACTTGGGATTGATCTCGGGTGTTTGACTTCCGAGCTACACTCCCAGCCCTATTTTATTTTATATTTGGAAACAGAGTCTCGCTAAGTTCCTGAGAGCCTTGCTAATTTGCTGAGGCTGGCTTCCAACCTGCTATCCTCCTGTCTTAGCCTCCCAAGTACTGGGTTTAAAGGCATGCACCACCACACCCAACTACATACACCTTTTAATAGTCCCTGAACACCAGTTACTATTCTAGTCAAATTTTCCTGGGCCTCGATATACCCTTCTCAGCATCATATGTCAACAGCAGGTATAATCCTGTAAGAAGCCATTGACAAAGGAATGAGTTGTAGAACATGCCTGGTACCCTTTATGTGTTGTTCTTTGTAAGGCCTACTCCATTCTGTGATGTTAGGGGCCCAGCAATGCATACCAGTTGCTTCTTCAACCTGACTCCCACTCTTCCTGAACACAGTTGCACAGAGTGGTTCTTTGCTTTATCAGTTATACATTTGTAGTTGTGTTTCCCCTCCTAATAAAGGCAACATGTGCTTTACCGTTACTCATCTGCTTTCAGGTTGTTCACATGGAGTGGAGCATGAGATGGCACCTTCTGAAACAAGCATTTCTATGGGATTGTCACACATCAAGACTCCCAAAGAAGGTTCATCTTCCCAGAATGCCTACTCCTGTGAAATATGTGGTCTGGTCTTGAGAGACATTTTACACTTGGCTCAGCACCATAGAACACATCATGGGCAGAAATTGTACACTTGTGGAAAACAGTTCTACTTCGCTGCAAATCTTCCTCAGCATCAGAAGCAGCATATTGAAGAGGTGCCCCTCAGAAGTAGTGTGGACAGAGCCTCATTCATACAGAGCTGCATGGTCCATCTGTCACAGAAGCCCTTTACTTGCCAAGAGGTTGGGAAATGCTTCCTGGCCAGCATGGGATTTCCCCACCAACAGACCACTCACAAAGGGGAGAAAGGAAATGATAGTAAAGAGTGTGGGGTGGCCTTTCACCATGGACAAATGCATCACAACTGGGGAGAATGCAAGAAAGCCTTCAGCCACATAGACACAGTTGTTCAGGAGCAGGGAGCAATCACTAGGGCAGGGCTTTTTGAGTGTAGCAAGTGTGGGAAAGCCTGTACACGAAGATGTAATCTCATTCAGCACCAGAAAGTCCATAGTGAAGACAGGCCTTATGAGTGCAACGAATGTGGAAAGTTCTTTACCTACAACTCCAGTTTCATTATACATCAGAGAGTTCACACTGGAGAAAAGCCTTATGAGTGCAGTGAATGTGGGAAATCCTTTAGTCAGATCTATAGCCTCAATAGCCATAGGAAAGTTCACACTGGAGAAAGGCCTTATGAGTGTGGGGAATGTGGAAAGCTTTTCAGCCAAAGGTCCAACCTCATTCAACATCAGAGAGTTCATACGGGAGAAAGGCCTTATGAGTGCAGCGAATGTGGTAAATCTTTTAGCCAAAACTTCAGCCTCATTTACCACCAGAGAGTTCACACTGGTGAAAGGCCTCATGAGTGCAGTGAGTGTGGGAAATCCTTCAGCCGAAGCTCCAGCCTGATTCACCACCGGAGACTTCACACTGGGGAAAGGCCATATGAGTGCAGTAAATGTGGGAAGTCCTTTAAGCAAAGCTCCAGCTTCAGTTCACATCGGAAAGTCCACACAGGGGAAAGGCCTTACGTATGTGGGGAATGTGGGAAATCCTTTAGCCATAGCTCCAACCTTAAGAACCACCAGAGAGTTCACACTGGAGAAAGGCCTATTGAATGCAGTGAATGTGGAAAATCCTTTAGTTGCAAATCTAACCTCATTAAACACCTGAGGGTTCACACTGGAGAAAGGCCTTATGAGTGCAAGGAATGTGGAAAATCGTTTAGCCAAAGTTCTAGTCTCATTCAACACCAGAGAATTCACACTGGGAAAAGGCCTTATGAGTGCAGTAAATGTGGGAAATCCTTTGGTTCCAAATCTGTCCTCATTCAACACCAGAGAGTTCATGGTGGAGAAAGGCCTTAGCTATAGATGGAACATATATTTTCTTGTGGAATTATGCTGGAGGAGACCACCTATGAGAGCCATTTACCTGAATTGAAGCCCTAACATCTGAAGATACATGGCAGGGAGATTCTCCTATGTTCCAGGTATGTGGAAGCTTTAAGGAGCTGTGTGACATTTCCTGACCTGTGTGAGACCCTTCCCATTTATGTCACTGGCAGTTTTTGAGGCAGAAACCATTGCATTCCACTCACCAAGTCCAACAGTATGCATCAGCCCCCACCCCAATGTGTCTGGGGAAGCTGACTTCTGTGTTCTCCCATGTGCTGGAGAAAATGAGTGGTCTGAACCCTCATTCCCTGCCTCTGACATGTTAGGGCATGAACTTGACCCAGTTTTGTACTGATAAGAATATTTGGGACAACTTGTCAAGAGGGACTATCTTTTTAGGGACAGGTTTCTTATGACACCCTGGAGTTTTTCCAGCCTCCCAGATACCAACATGGGAACTACCTGCCACACATTGTTTTGGTTTTTATAATATTAAAGTCTTTAATGTCTAAGGTATCTGTAAATTTGAAATTCTGTCGACTGTGTGAGACTGTTGAAAACAGAATTGGAGCCAGGTGTGGTGGTGCATGCTTGTAAGCCCAGTAGTTGGGAGGCTGAGACAGGAGGATCACAGGTTTGCGGCCAGCCTCAGCTACTTAGTGAGGCCCTCCACAATTTAGACCCTGTTTCAAAATAAAGATTAAAAAAATAGGGCTGGGGGTGTAGCTCGGAGGTAGAATGCCCCTGATACAATCCACAGTACCACGAGAGAGAGAGAGAGAGAGAGAGAAAGAATTAACCCTATTACATTATAGAATGAACAGCTTTTTTTGCAGCGGCAGGATCACATAATTATGTGTGTCAGAGACAGCAGTGTAATGAAAGAATATAGCTCTCTCCCAGTTTGGCTTAATTTGAATTTTTGCCCAACGCCTCCTAGGAAAGACTGTAGAGTTTTATAGTCCTAAATTGCGAACTGGATGCCAGAATTTTTGTGGGCTCTGGGGTCACCCTGAAGAGGCAGGAATTTGTGATAACCTCTAGTACTTAGGGGAACAATATGAATTTGTTTCTTATTTGTTTGTTCACGGAGGCTATCACATAATGCCAGCACCTTTGAAGGCAATTTCTACTCTAGGTCCTGCAAAGGAGTTGAGTGCCTTGATTCCCATAATTGAGTAGGCTTGTGTCATTATAAGATTACAGGGACCAGAGGGCACCCTAATTGATACAGAAACACAGGGAATGGAAGAGACTGCAGCCCATGAGAGGAAATTTGCTCTTTGTAAAATGCTCTAGACCAATGTGTACAAAATCTCCCTGGATTTCCAGAGAAGCACATCATCTGTAGCTTAGGTCATTGTCAGTAAAATAAGCTAAAGGTTTTGCATATTTCTTTCCAGAAGCCTCTCTAATGTTCACCTAAAGGCTATTCATTACTTTATCACCAGGAAAACAAGCACAGAGAGAAAGGAGCTCTTTTCCTCTAGCAGTGTAGTTTTTGACCCAGCCATCATCCTGTGTAGAAATGAACTTCATTGCTCAAAATTTGGAGTTAAATGAGGTTACTAATCCTAGTCACAAACTGTGAAAGCATCATTATAATTATTACAGTGAATATACACTGGTCACCCTTAATTTACATTATGCCCTTTCCTAATATTTTGTTCCCATCCCTGGCCTTCAGGCAACCATTGCTTTATCTTCACTTATATAATAGATTGTATTTTCTAGAACTTTATGTGACTTGATTTAAAAAATGTTTATTTTTTTAAATTTCATTTACAATACACAGTTATTTTGAGATTCTTCCATGATGCTTATATGAGTTGTTCAATTTGTATATTTTCTATGGATAGAATATTTGTTTATCCATTCATTTAGATTATTTCTGGGTTTTGGCTATTGCAAATAAAGCTGCTACAAGCATGTACATATATATATATATATATATATATATATATGTACATATTGTTTGTATATATAATTTAATTTCTTTTGTGTTAATGACTCAAAGTGCAATGACTAAGATACAGGATATGTGAATCTTTAACTTATTCAGAAATAGCCAAACTGTGAGCCAAAGTGCTTTGCTTTTGCTTACCCATCAGGACTCAATGAGAATTCCAGTTTTTCCACATTCTTGCCAATATTTGGTATGGTCTGTCTTTTATTTATTTATTTATTTTTATTTTTTATTATTTTTGTGGTACCGGGGATTGAACCCAGGGGCATTCTACCTCCACGCTATACCCCCGGCCCTATTTTTTATACTTTATTTTGAAACCGGGTCTCATGAAGTTGCGAGGGCCCCACTAGGTAGAGAGAGAGAGAGAGAGAGAGAGCTGAGGCTGGCCGCGAACCCTGATCCTCCAGTCTCCGCCTCCCAAAGTACTGGGATTACAAGTGTGCGCCACCACGCCCGACTGGTCTGTCTTTTAGAATTTACCCTATTAATAAGTGTGCAGTAGTTCTAATTGCATCTCCGTAAGCATTTGTGATATTGAACACTTTCTCATATGTTTGTTACCTGTGTATTTTCTTTGGTAAAGGTTTATATATTTTTCTATTTTGTTATGAATTATCTTTTTCCCTCTTCTAACAAATAAACATCTTATTTTTGTTCTACAATTTTTGTGTGCCATACACAGTAAATGACCATATCCACCACACTTAATCTATTCTATTCACATAATCTCTATGATGTTAAGTCTAGGCAATTCAATAATATTATGATAAATCAAGCCATAGTTTAAAGTGCTTGCCAATTTTCCTGGTACAAATCCTCCAGAGGAAATTGGCTGTCAAAATGATATCACTGAACATGGACTTTGGAAGAGTTTCCAGAAACATACCATTCTGTTTCTACCATAGTTCCTGTAGCTGCAAAAAAAAAACAAAACAAAACCCTCTAGAACCTATATGATAAAATACATAAAATGATTAGACAGTGAGAAGTTTTGAATATTTTTTAAAAAACAGATTAATGCAGGCATGATTGGTTTAGCACATAAACTGTACATATTTAAAATGTACCTTTTGATGTTTTGATACCCCCAAAATTAAAAATTTAATTGAAAACTAAAAGATAACCAATAATATTGAGAATAATTCAGTTAATCTACTTGGATAATATGTAAATTGGTCAAAGAAACAAAGCAGGTAGGATATTTGAAATACAAGCAGTTCTTGCAAAGAAAATCATAAATTTTAAAGATATTTTCCAGAAACAGTAAGTTTGACAAATTAAGCAGAAATTAGAAGTTCTGATGTGCTATTGCACAGTAGAATGACTATAAAAACATTTGTGTACCTTGTATCTTAAAGAGCTAGAAGAAAGGATTTTCAATGTTTTCTCCATAAAATAGTGTTAAATGCTTGAGGAGACAATTATATTTAACTTGATTCCACAGTGTATACATATATTGAAACAAAGCCGATTAATATGAATGTATTTATGTCTCAGTTAAAAATCGAATAATAAATAAAACAATAATATCAATTGGCAAAAGGTGGAATTTGCCAACATTTATATTTTGGAATCAAAGGCCATTTTTATTATGATTCTTCTGGAAATTTCTTTCTTTTTTTGGGGGGGAACTGGGGATTGAACCCAGGGGCATTTTAACTCTGACCTGCAGCCCTATTTTATTTATTTATTGAAACATGATCTCCTAAGTTACGGAGGGCCTTGCTAAGTTGCTGAGGCTGGCTGAAAATCTGCAATCCTGTCTCAGCCTCCTAAATACTGGGATTACAAATGTGCACCACCACGCTTGGCTAATTTCTTTTTATTTACATAAATGCCTTAAGCAGTATAACAATTCATAGCTTGGGGTTCTATAAATTAATGAGAATTTCAATAAATTTGAAATATTCAGAGGGGGCATATTTATAAAGAATTGTGCTCTACACATCCTTAATATATTTATTGTTTTTATTTTTAGCATAATTCAATTGTATTTCTTTTTAATATATTTATATTATTATTTATGTTTATTATTTATAATACTTTTATTGGTGCATTATAGTATCACATCATAATGTAAATCATGTTGATAGTTAATATATATTTAGCAGAGCAGTTTCAGCTCCTAATTTCTAAAGTTTTCTAGTGTACATACATTAGGATTTGTTGATAAAATTACTTAAAGCATACAATCACATATCAGTTGTCTATATTTTATATCTGGTATATTCTGTAATGCCAAAAAGCACAAATAGCACTAATATTTTGGAGAAGAAAATGGCTGCCTGTTGGGCAGTCCTCATGGCTTCAGGGCTAGATCTCCAAGAGATCTCCAAGAGCACATCTCACTATCTACTCATGTGGAAGGGAAAGGCTGTTGAAGCCTCTTTTATAAGGGCCTTAATCCCATTCATGAAGGAGGAGGTTTCTAGATCTAATCATCACCTAAAGGTACCACTCTTAACACTATTGCGCTGGAGATAAAGTTTCAGCCTGATATTTGATGGGGACATGAACATTGAATCCACTGCAGTGCCTTAGTAAAGACTATGGAAAGGGCTGGATAACAAGGACACAAACCACAGGTTTATTTACTTGGTTATTCTTCTCTCCTCTTTTAGAACAGACTAGGATCCCAGTTTCTGTATGGTTTGTGTTATACCACAAACCATATTACACCTGGTATTGAAAAATTACCCTGACCCATGGATTTTGAAAACTAAGGTGTGTTTCAGGAGGTGGCAGGACTTGACTTTCCCAGACCTTGGGGCCCACCTTTAGCAGTAGCACTCACAACAGAATTCTTCTCAGGAAAGGACATTTCAAAATAAAGGTAAAACAATGACTTATTTCAGAAGGAAAACAAAGAGAGAACCCACTGCCAGCAAACCTCCAATCCCCAAAGCATTAAAGGAAGTTTGAGGCAGGAAATGTACTAGATGGAAATCTGGAGCTCCCAATGAAACAGTAGAAGAAATAGAAACTATGTGAGTAGATATAAAAAACATTCATTACACATTTTAAAATGTAAGATAATTGATTACTTAAAGCATAATAGTGAGGAGGAATCATGAGGTTGAAGATATATGCTGCTGTGAACTGCATTACAAAAACAAATGGAACATGGGAAAAGGAAGTATACTGTTTTACATTTCTAACAGTTTTAAGTTATATAATTTTTTATGGCAAGTTAAATGTATATTATAAGCCCTATATAAAGAATAATAAACCCTAACTTAGTGAAATTTATCGGGGATAAAATGATTTAATTGGGGAGAATCTACTAATATAATCTAGCATATTAGACAGTTGTAGTGAAAAGATTTCATCAATTTGTTATATCTACAACATACTTGCATCTAACATAATGATAAAAATGTGAGTACTTTTCACTGTATGTAGGGAATAAGGCAATATGGTACTCCTATTGAGATAGGCGGTCTGTTGTGAAGAGAGAAAAAAAAGCAGATGGAGTCCAGTTCTACCAGAATCACCAGTCATTCTTGTTCCTTTTAATTAGATGCACAGAACCTCCGTTGTATGCATGTAGCAGATCAAATAGAACAAAAACATAACTTACAAATCACCAAATTCAAAGACTTACAAATGTGCCCTCAAATGATTTATGGGTAGATTGGTTAACCAAAAAGAAACATTCTGAATCCCAAATATCAAATGACTGTCACGGGGACTTGATTTCTTCTCAGGAAATTTGAATATGTAATCTGAGAGCCCTGGGTGCATTACTCATCTCTCTAGAAGCAAAGGGCACACACACACTGCTTTGGGGTGTGTATGCATTTGCTGTCCTTAAATCTTTGCTTGTGCCTTCTCTGATGAGTCCTGAAATTCTTTTTTTTTTAAATTTATTTCTTTTTTGTGTGGTACTGGGGATTGAACCCAGGGGCATCCTACCTCTGAACTACACCCCCAGCCGTTTTGTTTTGTTTTGTTTACAGCATCTTGCTAGGTTGCTGAGAGTCTCGCTGCAGTGCTGAGGCTATACTCAATCCAGTGATCCTCCTGTCTCAGCTTCCCAAGTACAGGGATTATAGGCGTGCACCACCATGCCTGGGCCTCAAATTCTTTTCAGTAGTGAAAGTCAGGAAACCTCCCTAGCTTAGTTGTCTTGATCTGCTCTTTGGAGGACCTCTTCAGATCCCTGTGTGGTAACACCACCACTTCTCTTTAATCCTGGACATGAGTTCAATTCCATTGACATAAATAAACAAAAATGAGCAGATGGTAAAGGAAGAGTCAAAACTATCTTTATTCAAAGATGAAATAATTATCTACATAGAAAATATTAATTCATCTAATGAAAATGAGATGCATATAAGTTTAGCAAGATAGCAGGATAAAATGTCAATATGCAAATTTTATTTTCCATATACTGTGACAGTAAACTATTGGAAAATAAAAACCAAAATAAAAACAATTTTAATAATGTCAAATGCACACTTCTAATCCCAGCTACTTAGGAGGCTAAGGCAGGAGGATCCTAAGTTCAAGGCCAATATCAGCAATTGAGAGAGATTCTGTCTCAAAATAAAAAGGGCTGGGGATATAGGTCAGTGGTAGAGAGCTCCTGGCTTCAATTTCTAGTACCACACACACACACACACACACACACACACACAAATTAATTAATTAATTAATTAATTATGTGCCTATATATACTATATATGTATTAACAAACTATAAAATGTTTAGAAAAAATTTTTGAAAATGTTCAAAAACTATATGCAAAGCTAAACAGTGTTTCTGAGGGACACAAAAATGTGGTGAAATATGCCAATATCCAATATTCTGACTCAGAAGCTTCAATATTTTGAGATGTCAGTTCTCCCATAATCCCATTAAGAACTGTAGAAATCTATTTTCTAGAAGTTAACAAACTGATTCTAAAATAATGTAGAAATGCAGAACATCTGGAATAGTTCAAAATGTTTTAGAACAAATCTAGACATCAAAAATCTGATTTCAGAATTTAATGCACTGAGAGAGAACCTATATAAAAAAACACAAGCAACTTGTTTCATATGATGAAAATGCAGATCTCGGTGTGGTGGTACATGCTTGTAATCCCAATACTTGGGAGGCTGAGACAGGAGGACGGCAGGTTCGCAACCAGCCTCAGCAATATAGTGGGGCTCTCTGAAACTTAGTGGGACCCTGTTTCAAAAAATAAATAAATAAAATAAGGCTGGGAGTGTAGCTCAGGTAGAATGCCCCTTGGTTCAATCTTCAGTAACACATAGACACATAATTAAATCAGTAGTACATGGATGCATGAGTGTATCAAGCCCATATCAGAAAAACCAGGCCCATAAGCTTATCAAACACTCCAGACCACCAAATGACACAATCCCCTCACCTGAAACCAATAAAAAGAGGAATATCCGAAGACTGGTCATGGCAGCACACTGACTCTGTCATCTGGTCACTTCTCGTGAGTCTTGCCCAGCAAAATCGGCACAGCCATAAACCTCTGATTCTCTGATCCCTGGCTTCAGTTCACTGCGGTTTTCCCTGCTTGTGCCAACTATGCCAGGCCAACTTCCAGCTGATGTTTTTTTTGTGTGTGTGGTACTGGGGATTAAACCCAGGGGCATTCTACCTCTGCACTACACCCCCGGCCCTATTTTTTTTTATACTTTATTTTGAAACCGGGTCTCACGAAATTGCGGAGGGCCTCACTAAGTAGAGAGAGAGAAAGAGACAGGGAGAGAAAGAGAGAGAGAGAGAGAGAGAGAGAGAGAGAGAGAGCGCTGAGGCTGGCCGTGAACCCGGATCCTCCGGTCTCTGCCTCCCAAAGTACTGGGATTACAAGCGTGTGCCACCACGCCTGGCCATCCAGCTGGTGTTTTGAATCTGGACCCCAGCTTTGATAACTCCAAGGAACTGATTTGTTAAAATCCTGATAAGCTGGGCCTGGTGGTTTATGCTTTTAATCCCAGTACTTGGGAGGCTGAGAAAGGAGGATCACAGGTTCCTGGCTAGCCTCAGCAACTTAGTGAGGCCCTCCACAACCTAGTGAGACCCTGTTTCCAAATAAAATAATAAAATAGGGCTTAGAGTGTAGCTCAAAGGCCGAATGCCCCTGGGTTCCATCCCCAGCACCCCCCAAAAAAACCCCAAAACAAAAAACAAACAAAAAGCCAACCATTATAAGCCAGCATGGTGGCACACAACTGTACTTGGGATGCTGAGACAGGATTGCAGGTTCCTGGCCAGCCTCAGCAATGTAGTGAGACCCTGTTTCAAATTAAAATAGGGCTGAATGCCCCTGGGTTCAATCCCCAGTACCACAAAACAAAGCAACCCCTATCTGACCACCCGCAGTGACCCTTTCCATTCATAATTGCACTCTGCCTTTGCAAAGACTATGGAACCTCTGTGGTTTCCTTAACCCTTTTTGTAATACATATATGTATATGTCATTGTGTGATGTATTATGTGTGCCGTGAGTGTTACAGATATTAGAAATTAAGATTGGAATACAAGAATCTGTGACCCACCAGGCTTATGAGTACCAGAAGACTAGCAACTGCTGAAAGTGGTGTAGCTTGTGAATCTGTTATTTAATAAATTCTAATATTGCAGAAAGCCATAAATGTGTTTGGTCTATGTTAATGGCATAGCTCCCAAGACACTAAGGGACTTGAATTCCTTCAGGGGAGTGTTTGAAAGAGGTAGGAGAAAGAACATAGCCATAAACAAAATATACTTGTAAGCTCCACTGGAACAGGGAGGGAAACCAGGCCACCCAGACTAAGAAGGCTCCCCGGAGTAGGCGAGCTTGCGGGAGGTGCAGTCTGCAGATCCCTGATGGATCCACCACCACCCACCACAGTGGGACCATAGTTTAGATCCCACTCAGAACCCAAGGGAGAGCGCAGGGGGGCACCGGGCCCAGAAGCCACCCAATGAGGGCGCCCTCCAGAATCACAGGTCACCGCCAGCCCTGGCGCCCTCAGGCACACCCACTTCCCAAAGCCCAGGCTGTGCTTCCCAAACACCAGGCAGCGCCAAAGGAGGCTGCTGGCGCTTGGGCTAAGAGACAATATGCCACCGCCAGGCCCAGCCCACCAGGAGTGGGGCTCAGCCCAGAGACCGCAGGGATCTTCTCTGGTTCACCAGCTGCCCCAGCTCTCAAGCCACGCTCCAGGCCGCTACCAAGATGGCAGCGACGCCACATCTGGCCCACAGCAGCTGGAGGGGCGGGACTCCAGGACGAGCCAATCAGTGTGGTGCAGGGGTGGATGTAAGCAGAACGAGGCTCCTGGAGGAGCCAATCAGGCAGGTACAGAGCCTAATCAATTTCCTTAATGACTCTTCCAAATGAGAAGACATGTTCCCTAAATTCCAGAAATAGGTCTCTTTACCCCTAGAAATTGCTAGGCAGACGAAAATATCCCAACTCTACTTTCCTACCAGTGTGGTTTTTTAAAATTCTTCACACAAATGCAGTGGTTCGGCTTTTTTTGGACATCGCTCTTTTCCTCATGGGGGCTGGGCAGCTACCCCCCTAGTATATGCACAGCTTGCATTCTAAGTTTGTATTAAATCTTACCCTATATAAGAGGATGCTGAAGGGCAGTTGGGTTTCACACTTGGTCAAGATACCAGAGTGGTCCCAGCTGCCGGTTTCTTTTAATAAAGACTCTCAATTGGCAACTCTTGAGGTCCAGTCAATCTTGTCTGGGAGGTCTTGGCCTATAGCACTTGCATGTTCTGAGTTCAGGGCTCAGATCCGGAGCTTTGCACTCTGAGCCTCACCGGTGAATAAAGAGACCTGCTTTATGCTACTCAGGCCTCTTTTTTCTTGTTCTCCATGGACCAAGCCTCCTGCAACATTTTGGCAGAGCCAGCCAGGAGGCACTTTTGGGCCGGTCTGGTCCCAGAGTTGGGACCCAAGGTGCTTTGCCTCCTCCCATCTGTGTCTTGCGAGTTAGCCTTCCCTGTCACAGACATCGATCCACTGAGCTCACCAGAGGCCTTTTTGCCACCATGTGGGAGACCTCGCCTAGAGGTGGTCGACTCCGGCACTAATAGCCTCTGAAGCCTTAGACTGGAGAAGGAACAAGTCACTGTCCATCTGGTAGCAGAAGAGGGAGCTAGCTGATCACCTTGGGAATTCCTCAAGTAGTGTCCGAGGGCCATGAAAATGGAATTTGGTTCAGGATACGGGTTGGGTGTGTGTGAATGGTGACTGCAAGTGTGTGACTGAGATGGACATCAAGGTCAGACTCCGGTTTGTACCTCACAGGGACAAAGCTAGTGTTGAGTCTGCTGCCTGGATCCAGGGCCATCCTATAATAGCTAATCCAGCAAGGACCTACAAAATCTTTGGTCTGAACAGAATGGGGGTTGATACTGATTTGCCTGTGCCAAGGCACAGCTGAAATACTTCCACAAGAGGGACAGCTGGGCGTGGACAAAGCTAGTGCTGTCTGTTATCTGTTTTAGGGGTCCCAGCACTAGTTCAGATTCTCTAGGCAGGAATGGAGAGAAACAGAGTAAGCCCACTCCTCTAGGCCTCATGACCAGGAATTTTGGAAAGGCCTATACAGGTGATTATGGATCCAAACCAACCCGAGGAAGGTTGTGCACTCTGTGCAAGGTGGAATGGCTGACCTTAGGAGAAGATTGGCCATCAGAAGGCTCAGGTGTCACCTGACACATTTGGGATCAAGTCACAGGCAGCCCAGAATGTTCAGACCATTTCCCTTACATTGACACTTGGCTTCAGTTGGTTCAGAACCCCCCCCCCCTGCCCCGCCAAGGCTGTGAGGTCTGATCTCCTAGATCTTAGTTGTCAAAAGGCAGGAGGACTCTAGTGGTCAGTCAGGAAATTGGAAGCAGCAACCAGGTGAATCCTATCTACTGCCCATTTTGGAAAGTCCCCCAGAGGAACCAAACCTGCCACCACCATATGTCTCCCAGACACTACAGCAGCTGCCAGCCACACCAGCACCTTCAGTACCTCCTCACCCATCACTGCCTCCTGGCCCATCCAAACAGCCATCCAGCCCGGCGAGTAGGACCCCAACTCTGCCATCCTCCTGTACCATCCCCACAGCAATATCAGATTGGGCCACAGACAAGTCCTCCCGTCCACCAACACCACTATACCCACCGCTGCCAATGCTGGCACTGATAGGACCTACTTGGAACTTAATCAATCTCATAAAAGTCCTGTTCATGAAACTCTACTGCCATCTGGTGGCCTGTTCCCTCTAAGGCAGGTTCAGGGAGTCCCCACTGTCCTACGACATTTGTGTATTAACCTTTTGCTACAACAGACCTCCTGAATTGGAATCAACATACTTCTGTCTTCACTGAGAAGCTACAGGCCCTGCCTGACTTCTTTCAGCCCATCTTCCAAACGCACAATCCTGCTTGGCCTGATTGTCACCAACTTCTGACTCTTCTCAACACTGGAGAAAGATGCTGCATTCTGCAAGCAGCAGCCTGCTGGGCTGAGGAAAACACCCCAGCAGAAGCACTAAACCCCCAGGCCTATGTTCAAGAATGCCTGCTGGCAACAGACCCCCAATGGAACCCAAATGATTCCAGAGGCATGGCAAAACTGGAGGCATACCGAGAAGCCCTCCTCCAGGGACCTCAAAAGGGGGGCTCCAAGGCCACCAACATTGCCAAGGTTGGAGAGGTCCTTCAAAAGCTTGATGAGAACTCCAGTACCTTTTATGAATAGCTTTGTGAAGCTTATCACACCTTTACTTCATTTGACCCCAAAGCAACCAAAAACCAATGAAACTTTAACACTGCCTTCAGTCAGTCAGAGTGCTAGTGACATCACCGCAAACTACAGAAGCTGGAAGGATTTGCTGGAATGAAATGAATGCTTTCCACCTCCTTGAGATTGCAGTTTCATCAACTGCAATATTGAAGAAAAATGAGAAGCAGATTGGAAAATGTGATGAAAAGTCAACCTCATTGCAGCAGCATGGAGTGTAGCACTTTGTGATGAGCCAAACCAAAAACCAACCGGTCAAGGGCCCCCTCATCCCCAATGTCCAGGGCCACCCAAGATAAACAGGGCTCCTCTCTGCCATAACCAATGTGCATTCTGCAATGAATTTGGCACTAGAAGAATGAATGCCCTAAGAAAGGTTGAGGGCCCCATGAAGAGTCACCAGGCCCCTCCCCAGCTCCTCTTGTGGCAGTTGGCTAGGTTGGTTTGTTTGATGACTGAAGGGGACCTGGCCCTGAAGCCCATGGTCTGAATGACAGTGGGGGGCACAATCTCCAGTTTCTCGTCGACACCAGGGCAGAACATTCAGTGGTTATCAGTCCAATAGCCCCCCTCACTAACCAACATGTCGACATAATTAGAGCAACAGGAAAAGCCTCTCAGCAGATGTTTTTCACCCCTGCAAATGTACCCAAGAAGGAAGAGAAGTTATTCACCAATTCCTATATATGCCAGACTGTCCATTTCCACAGCTGAGTCAGGACCTCCTCAGCAAACTCAGAGCAACCATCACCTTCTCAGACAAGGGTAAAATGAAGTTGTAAGTGCTAACTTCTCAGCTGATTTGCTTCCTGCAAATGCCCCGAGAAGAAGAGTGGAGACTGTTTGAGGGGCAAATAGGAATTCCATCAGCCCAGAGGTTGCAGCCCAGTGGCCCACAGTATGTGCTGAGGACAATCCACCTGGAATGGCCAAATTCCAGGCACCAGTAGTTATTGAACTTTGGCCTCATGACCCACCAGTACAACTACAGCAGTGCCCAATCCCCTGGCTATCCCTGGAGGTAATCCAGCCACTCTGCTGCCACTGTGATAAGCCACCAATCCATGACTGTAAGGAAGTCCTAGCACAAACCCACTCAGGGAAGCCTGACTTAAAAGACTACTCTTTCCATGACCTGGACTTAGAAATGTTTATAGATGGAAGCAGTTCCATAAATATGCAAGGGGAACAGAAAGTTGGGTATGCTGTTGTAACCTTGAACAAAGTCCTGGAGGCAGAGCCTCTCCTGGCTGGCTCCTCAGTCCAAAAAGCTGAGCTTATTGCCCTTACCTGGGTACTTGTGTTAGGGAAAGATCAGGTAGTCATCTATAGTGATTCTAAGTATGCCTTCTTAACCCTGCACATCCACAGAGTTCTCTACAAGGAGAAAGGACTGTTAAATTCTGGAGGAAAGGACTTAAAGCACTCTCAAGAGATCCTAAAACTGCTTGAGGCAGTTTGGAACCCAGCAAAAGTAGCTGTCATGCATTGTAGGGGGCATCAAAAAGGAACTAGCTGGGAGGCAGAAGGAAATTCAAAAGCTGACAGTGAAGCAGAGGGCTGCCCCAAAGCCCCTTGCTGCATATGTCCACTTGGTGACACCCTTATTCCTGTCTAGGGTACCCGGCCATGTCCCCTCCTATGAGACCCAAGAACAGGAATGGCTAGAGAGGGAAAAGACAACTGAAACCCCAGGGAAATGGATGCTACTGCCTGACAATTGCATACCATCCCTTACAAGCTTCGGCCAACCAAATTGACTTTTCCCAACTGCCAAAATGTAATGGGTACCAATATCTCCTAGTCAGTATGCACTCAGACTGGATGGGCAGAAGCATATCCCTGCTGGACAGAAAAGGCCGGAGAATTAACCCATGCCTGACTCAGAGAAGTCATTCCTAGATATGGACTACCCTTGCACATAGGATCGGACAATGGGCCCACCTTTGTTGCAGAAGTCACCCAGGACATGGCAGTTGATCTGGGCATCACCTGAAAGCTGAATTCTACATATAGGCCACAGAGTTCAGGCAAAGTAGAGAGAATAAACAGAACTATCAAAACTGGGTTAGGAAAAATATGTCAGGAAACAAAGCTAACTTGGATTCAAGCCTTACCCTTAGTCCTCTTCGAATTAGTTGATGTTTTCTAGACCCCCTCCTATCCTCCAAGGACTGCCAGGAAGGCTGTGGGAGGCAGGAGAGTTAGAAATTCATAAGCCTATAAGGTAACTAGGTAAAGTCACACACAACCTGCATAAATGGGTACTAGACAGAACACCAGTCAGTTGAACTACCTCAGTCCATCTCTATAAGCCCGGAGACCTAGTTTGAGTCAAAGACTGCAATCAGGCTCCCTTCAAGGCAAAATGGAGAGGGCCCTTTACTGTTATGCTTACCACCCCAAGAGCAGTGAAAGTTGAGGATATTGCAGCCTGAATACATCACAGCTGCCTAAGCCAGCAGCCCTGGAGAACAGTCACAGAGATGACTCACTGGACTGCTCACAGGAAAGCTGGAGAATCAAATGAACTAATCCTGAGAAAGATGACCTGCCCTGCTCCAGTCACACCTGGAAGCTGACTGGTTCATGCACAGTAGAAGCTTGAGGAGCATCACCTCTCATGCCACAAAATCAGTCTCTTAGTTTTTCTAAGTGCTTTGGGACTGACTTTATTAGTGGGGCATATGGTGATCTTAATTTTAGCACTTAGGTGTCTGCCCAATTTGACTTTGCATTGCTAGGGTGAGGAAACAATTGGCTGTTTTCACTCTTTGGGGAGGACTAATAAAGTCGCTGCAGCCATTAATCTTCACCATTAATATGACCAAAACTAGCAGCCCTATTGTTGTCAAATTTGATGCATGTCAGGTTATATCCTGAAGCAGTCTGATAAACCAATTGCAACTCACACAGGCTGACAAATACCTCTGCCCTAAACCAGGTTCAGGTTATGCTCAGAATAGGCCCTGTCCAGCCGGGCGTGGTGGCGCATGCTTGTAATCCCAGTACTTGGGAGGCAGAGACCAGAGGATCCAGGTTCGCGGCCAGCCTCAGCTACTTAGTGAGGCCCTCCTCAACTGCATTCAATCCCCAGTACCGCAAAAAAAAAAAAAAGAATAAGATTTATTTTATCTGGGGAATTCTTCCTCAAGCTTTTCAAAACAATCAGTGTAATCAATCCTCTGCTGTTAACTATTGATAACCCCCATACAATAGGCCAGGAACCAGTAATAGCCTCTAGGGTCTACAGGCTAGGAGCAGACATTGCTGGAAGGGGTCCTGTAGGCCATTTCAGATTACAGCTTCTTGAGCCAAATGACATTACAGCCCCACTGACTGAAATGCCTCCTCCTGTAACTTTTAACTAAACTTCATTATGGGGGGCCAAAAAAGATCCAACCAAAGTAACAAAGTAGAAATAAAAAATCTAAAACAGACTTAGGAAATAGAAACTGGGTTTGGAGACACAAACATGTGGCTGGAACTGGTTAAATATTCTGTAAAGGCTGCCAACAAGGCAGATTGTTATGCGTGCACCACCAGTCAGCTGCAAGCACAAATTGTTCCTTTTCCTTTGGAGTGGAGTTTGGCTGAGGCTGGTTTAAGATGCATTTTAGATCTTTTAAAAGGAATTTGTGACCAATTAGGCCCCACCAGTCAGATGGCCCGTAAAAACAGGCTAGCTTTAGTTTTGTTACTGGCAGAAAAAGGAGGTGTTTGTGTGATACTAAGGGGGATAGTGCTGCATCTTTATACCAAACATCTTTATAACATCTTTATAACACTGTCCCTGATGGAACTATTACTCAAGCCTTAAAGGGATTGACCAACCTGGCTAATGAATTGGCAGAAGACTCTGTAATTGACAACCCTTTTAGCAATGTGCTCCAAAACAGGCTTGGAAACGGGAAAACTTTATTGGCCTCAGTCTTAACCTCCTTAATAGCAGTAATGGGAGGTTTCACCATTGTTGGATGCTGTCTCATGCCAGGGGATTAATCCAATGAGTAATAGAAACTTCAAAAGCTAAAAGGGACCCACCTCCATATGCCTCCCTTATGGCTCTGACTGAAAATAATCTCGAGAATTGAGAACTTCTCATTAAGCATGTTAAGAAGTCTCAAAAGGGGAGAATGAAGCAGGAGCCCAGCTATGTCCTTGAAGATGACTCTTGCCTAGAAGCCTAGGGACAAGATAGAAGAATAAAGCCTCCTTCACAGGCCCTCTTTCTGAGGTGAACAAAGTAGCTACTCTCAGGGCAGCTAAGACCACAAGATAAGGCATGTAACTGTTAGAGAAAAGAGAAACAATGCACATACTAACTGCTGTTCTGCTTTGGCATCTTGCTTATGCTAGGCAAAACAAAGCTCATACTCACCCCTCCCTTCTGAAAGTTAAGTTAGCAAATGCATAGAAGAACTTTCATGTTCTGAGCTCGGGGCTCAGACCCAAAGCTTTGCACTCTGAGCCTCACTGGTGAATAAAGAGACCTGCTTTATCCTACTCTGACCTTTGTTTCTTTTTCTCTATGGACCAAGCCTCCTGCAACAAAATTGTATGTAATGAGGGATTTTGGCAGACCTATGGAGTCTGCTGAGAATTCTAACCTTTGTATTGCCTCCATAACAGCAACAGACAATTTAATGGCTCTTCTTTATGAACCTGGTACCAATTGGAAAGTTTCATGTATCTTCACTTATTTAATCCTTACCCGTACTATGCAATCCTCTGAGGGCAGTGTTTCCCAATCCACATCATTTCACAATCACCTGGGAGAATTTAGTAACAGTACAAGTGCTGGGCCCTGTCCTACCACATGAGCCAGGGCTTCACTGTTCTTTCTGCAGTGACTCTGATGCTGCCCCAAGTTTGAGAACACATGCTGTAGAAAGAAATTGCAAAAAAAAAAAAAAATCCAGTGTAAGACACAACCTTCTAAAATATATACATTTTTTTTTCTTGAGACTGGGTCTCACTAAGTAGTCCAAGAACTTGTGATATTTCTGCTTCAGCCTCCCAAGTATCTGGGATTACAATCCTGCATCACTGACCTGCTTGTTAAGAAGTAAGGAGAGGCTGGGTATGATAGTGTATGCCTGTGATCCCAGTACTTGGGAGGCTGAGACAGGAGGACTGCAGGTTCAAGAACAGCCCCAGCAACTTAGTGAGATTCTCAGTAACCTAGCAAGACTCTGTTTCAAAGCAAAACAAAACAAAACAAAACAAAACAAAACAAAACAAAACAAAACAAAACAAAAGTGCTGGGGGTGTAGCTTGGATGTAGAATGCCCCTGGGTTTAATCCCCAGGAACACACACACACACACACACACACACACACACACACACACAATCTACACTGTTTTCAGTTTGATTATTGTGTAACAATAAAATAATCTAAAGAAAATATGTATATAATGAATGTCATTTCATCAACAATATTACCATGAAAGAATTGGAAGATCCATGGCATAACTATCATGACTCTGAAGCAAAACATCATATTTTTACTCTGGTAATGTAATTTATTTATTTGTTTATTTTTGTAGCACTGGGGATTGAACCTAGGGCCTTGCACATGCTAGGCAAATGCTGCCCCAGTGAGCTACATCCCCAGCCTAGTATAATTTTATTATATAAAATTTGTTGACAAAGTTGTATGCCAAAGGTGTATTTACTGCTATTTTATTGTTGATGGGTGAATTCATCTAATGCCTACTTCAGCCTGACCCTAGGGAGCTTTAAAGCATAAATGGCACCACATATTGGCCCCTCCTTGAGGCAAAGGGCCATTGGGCCTTTGTATCAAATGTCAGACAGTGATTACTTAACTATTTTCTCTCCTTCTATCCTCGCATAAGGTCTATCAAACATCATATACTTCCTCAACATAAAATATGTACTGATCTTTCCCTACTACTGAAATGATCCTAGCCTCAGCCCCTGCCATTTCTTTGCTGGGTTTGAAACAAATTCTTGGGAGTCCTGCAGTCCCCTGTCTCACTAGTTTCAGACTGACACAGAGAGATAGAACACTAATGCCTTTTATCTGCTACATTTGCAATCCATACATCTTTAAAAATAAAAAATAATTTTAGCAAATTTTCATGAGTCACTTATGACAAAACTTGACCAGAATTTATGTGAGATTAACACTAATCTTGATATTACCACTTAGTATGAAGGTCATTATATTTCACTGAAGAAATATTAACATATTGTTTATGGTCTGCTCCAGAAGCCCAGGGGCAGCATCTAATATAGTACTGGAGATTGGAGCTGTGAACAGGTGAAAATTCCAGTGGTGACTCAAACAACCGGCAAGTTTAATCAACTCACATTTTTTTAATTGAGTCACCACAGATCCCCGGTCCTATAAAAGGAAGGAGCCTTGAGAAGGCAGATCAGCCCGAGTGGCAAGCCAGTCACACAGTTCAGCGTGAAGTCCAGGATTACACCATTTGAGGTTCAACTGAGAAGGTAAGTTTCCAGAATGGAAGAAAATTCTCAATTTTGTGTGTTTGGATATGCATACATGTGTATTAAGGCATAGTTATTGGGTGGAAATTCCTAGTATACAAAGATGGGGGAAGGGTCTCTCAGGAGTGGAAAGTAGTCTTTTGTGATGACTTCTCTCACCTAAAGGACTGGCTATTGTAGAATCTGTGTAAAGTCCTGGATTGATTGAAGGATTCTCCTGAGAAAGTCTTTGGATATGTCTTGTTAATGTTGTTTCTAGTAACTCATTTTATTGCATCTCATAAAAGGTTTTGTCTATGGCAGATTACAGTGGAGGGTGCTGAAATTTAAAATTTAAGAATCAACTACAGTAATATTCCCTTATGCATGGGAGATACATTCAGAGGCCCCCAATGGATCCAGGCACAGTGGTGCATGCCTGTAATTCCAGTCCTTGGGAGGCTGAGACAGGAAAATTATAGGTTCAAGGCCAGCCTCACCAACTTGGCAAGACCCTGTTTCAAAATAAAAAATAAAATAGGGCTGGAGGTGTAGCTCAGAGGTAGAATGTCTTTGAGTACAATCTCCAGTACCAAAAAAAGACCCCCCCATGGATGCCTGAAACTGCTTAGTACTGAGCTCTGTATTGATAATGCTTTGCTGTTACTATAGATCTTAGCATCCTCTGCAAACTATTTTTTCCCATTAAGTCCAGAATTTTCACCTTTTCTCCTAAAGGAAACACTTTACTACTTCTCTTTGGCAAGCACGAATTGCCAGCATCATTTCTCTTGCACTTTGGAGATATTATTAAGTAACATAAGAGTTACTTGAGCACAAACACTGCAATTTTATGACAGTTGAGCTGATTACTGAGAAGGGTACTAAGCAACTGAAATGCAGGTATAACTGAAATGCATATAGTGCAGATATACTGGAGAAAAGGACAACTCACATCCAGCCAGAATGGAGTGGGAGAGCACAAAATTTGATCATGCCACCCAGCATGTCATGCAATTTAAACCTTTAAAAGGTTTATTAAGCTTCTAAAAAGTTTTGTGTATGTTAAAATGGGTTTGAAAAAGATTCACAATAACAAGCTTTGAAAAGTAGATACTCAGCCAGGAGTTGTGGCACATGCCTGTAATCCCAGTTCTTGGGAGGCTGAGACAGCAGTGTCATAGATTTGAGGCCAGCCTCCGCAAAGCAGTGAGACCCTCAGCAACTTAGTGAGATCCTGTTTCAAAATAAAAAGTAAAAAGCGTTGGGGATGTAGTTTGGAGGCAGAATGCCCCTGGGTTCAATCCCCAATACCAAAAATTTTTTAAAATTCAAGTAAATGCTCTAAGAAAAGGGAAAAAAGGCAGGAGTAACCTTTTCCTTTCTATAACAGAATGAAAATTTATTAATTTTAGTTTGTGTTTGCCTTACAATCACCATGTCAGTTTTCACACACAAGATAAAAAATGGATTTGGTTTGCTGGATTTTCTTCATTGCATTGAATGTATAAGGAATTTGGAATTGAATTTGGAAGTTTTTTGTATTATTGAGTCTTCCAATTCATGAACATATCTTATTTCTCCAAATATTTCTTAGTACTTTGTAGTTAACTTTGTAGGGGTCATGCATGTCTTTTGTTATATTGGTTTTTAAATATTGATGTTTAATTCTAAGTGGAAGTTTTATTGTTGGGTGTGGTGGTGCATGCCTGTAATCCCAGTACTTGTGAGGCTGAGATAGGAGAATTGCAAGTTTGAGGACAGCCTCAGCAATGTAGTGAGACTCCTAACAACCTAGTGAGACCCTATTTCAAATAAAAAAATAGAAAAAAAGGCTGGGGGTATGCCTCGGAGGTAGAATGCCCCTGAGTTTAATCCCCAGCATCACTCACACACACACACACATGTGCACACACACACACACACACACACACACACACACACACACATAAATAAGTAAATAAATATAATTAAAATAAAAAGGATTTTTTTAAAGTACTGGGGAATCGAACACAGCATTCTATCTCCAAGCTACATTTTACTTTTTGTTTTGAAACAGGGTCTTGTTAAATGCTGAGGGTCTCACTAAGTTGCTGAGGCTGGCCTCAAACCTGTGATCCTCCTGTCTCAGCCTCCCAAGTACTAGAATTACAGTACCATGCCTGGAAGGTTTGTTCTTAACTTTCAATTGCTGGTGATAACACAGTACTACAAAATTCAGTTCACTTTGATATGTCAGCCTTGTACTGGGTATCTTGTTAAATTCAGAAAGGCTAATATTTGTGAATGTTGTCCTGTAAATATAATCAGGACTATTATAAATAATAACATTTCACAAAATTGCTTTCCTTATTTCACTGCTTAGAGAGAAGTCTAATGTATCATAAATATGATGTAGGACATGTCCCTCTCTAGCTTAAACAGAAAGTTTTAAACATAAATTTATCTGTAGTTATTTGGTTCCACAGGTGAGGTTTTTCTCTCAGCCACAATTGCATTTTGTGAAGTCCACATCCACTTCCACCTTGATCCCAGCACAGAGCTCAGCCCTCAGGAGGCCTGGGTGGTTCAGTCCTGAGTCTCTCTGTATTTTTACCAGTGAATTTGAATGAGTGGCAGATTCTGATCTCATCCATCCACTGCAAGCCAAGACTACTTCTATTTGACTTTCCAGGTGTACGAATAATAAATGAATGAATCTCCTGATGTTTTCACTTCTGAACCTTGCCACCCAGTAAACTAAGAAACTGTTCTGAATGAAAGGTGAGGGCTCTACCCAAACATATGGCCAAAGGCTCTTCCTGTCAGGCCTCCTACATTCTCCATATCATGCCTTCATCTTTCCTCTGTCTATAGAAAATATGCATAATAACCTGTGTTGTAAAGCATTAAATTTACCCAAACAGAAGCCTGGGCTTCTCTTGCACCTTCAACTCTCAAAGATGTACCCTTAGCTCTTGAGAGACCTTGGAATTCTGCCTAAAATGAGAGTGTATTTGTTTATACAGGGGCCTTGGGCTAGTCTGGATAGTCTAACAATGACTTTTGGTGGTTGCCATGGGCCACATTCTATCAGCTCCATCTCCAGAGCAACAGTAGAGCCCAGGAGGTTGTTTGTGGCCTTGGTTTACAGATCACAAGTTAGCATATTGCTTACTTTGGGACTAACTTCTCTAATGGTTCCCTCCCTGTTATTAATTCTCAGCCAGGATTGAGGGATTTTATTTGTTGTAATCACTTTGGAGGATTGCTTGCTATTGTCTTGAGAAAGACATACCCAACACCTGGCAATCCTGTTCTCAAGTATTTATCTTCAAAATGTGTGATGTGTGCCCCAGTATCCATTTATGAGAGCACAGAGCAGCCTCCTTCATAATAGCTCCAGATAGGAGGCCACCCATCTACTGTTCACATAGTCCTCTACAGCTCAAAAACAAATGAATTTCAGCTAGACACAAAATGTGAATGAGTCTTTTGGAAAATGTTGCTTGAAGGAAGGGAGACACAAAAGATCTGTTACATCTCCCTCTTCCATGATCCTTAATGCTGGAGCTCTTCAGACTTGTGCAATTTCCCCAAATATCAGGTGTTTGGAAAGGTCCTTGGTTTGGCCCAAAACAAGACAAAGCCATGCAACTGGCTTTCTTTCTGTTTCCAGCATGGGACTTCTGTGCCTTTTGCGCCCCCCCCCCTCTGATATCCTGTGCATCCCCAGGGCTCACAGAAAAACTTTTCTTCCCCAATCCTCCTAATTGCTTCTTTGGATTTGTTTATGTAATTTGTAACTGTGTTTACTGACAGGTAATTAGGACAGAGGTAGTTAAGCTACACTCACTCTCCCATGTAGATGCTGTCATGGAAATAGAGTTGGTTTAAAAAAAAAACAGAAGTCTGATGGGAGAGGGGACCAGGGAATAGTAAACCTATAAGTTGGGGCTCAGTGTCTTATCCCAATCACAGGACAGATTTGACCTCTCACCATGGCACTCACATCATGGAATCACAGGGCACACAGGTGAACACCTTTTCCTTTCACACCAAGGTGCAGGAAAACAGAACTGAGACACAGATGGGAAGGGAAAGTAATTGTGTTGCTGGGTTTGGAAGAGAGATCCTGAATAGACTTTCACAGGGAATAAGTTGATTTCCTATTAGGTGCAGAATGGGTTGTGTTCTCCCCACCCTGTTCATACACAATTCCTTCCACTGGCTGCTAGGGCATCTCCTTGGTATCAGCCCTTCTGAAAGCTAAATGCTCCTCCTTTTCTTCCTTCCTTGTTTTAGTCATTTCCCCTTCTTTTGATTAAAAGTTGCTATCCTTAAAATCATATGCATAAAGGTTGATATTTTCCTACCTACTTATGAAAATATTTATTTATTTATTGCGGTACTGGGGACTGAACCCAGCGGCATTCTACCTCTGAGCTACACCTCCAGCCCTTTTTTAATTTTTTTTTTTATTTTGAAACAGGGTCTCACTAGGTTGCTGAGGCTGACTTGAAACCTGCGATCCTCCTGTCTCAGCCTCCCAAGTACTGGGATTTCAGGCATGTGCCACCACCCCTGGCTTTATTTTAAGCATTTAAATGAGATAGTACCTTCTATCAAAAAAGTAAGGATGTTCACACTTTGAACAAATATCTTCTACAAAAGCCAATGGGAAATATTATATGCTCAGGGATATAAAATGTACATAATGACTGTGAGATCACCTTTCCCCTTTTGTGCTGGGCCCTCTACCCAATGCCATGAAAGGGCCTGGTGGACTGGCAGAAGCCTGCTCTGTAGTACTGGGTCTCTCCCACGTGGCAGTAATTCAGCATATTAATGGCAAAGATGGCGCTGGCGAATTCCTCAGGGGGAGGTTCCGCAGGTAGTTCCGGAAGTGACCTCGGGAGGGCTGTGATAGGTAGTTACCTCCTTCCGTACTCACAGACGACAGGCGTCTCTACCTATAATAGATCCCAGGAGAGCGTGGTGTCACACCCTACTGTACTGCCTCTACTATAAAAGAGAGTTGTGCTTTCTAATAAACGAGTTCATGCAAGACATGGCTTCCGGTCCGGAGGAGGGGTCATCCGGGTCATTGGTGCTCACCCCCCTGTCCAGTTCGCGTCACTCTTGGGCCGGACCCGAGACTTTTGTACTCTGAAGGAGACCTGATGTGAAAAATAGGTTTGTAATGGTGATTTCTTTCTGCTACTCGGATAAGGAAAACATTGAGGCACAATTGACATTCTCCTCCCTTAGGGGATACAATGGGAAGATGCAGTTGCTGTTAGTCTTAGTATTTCATAATTCTCTATTTTTACTGAAACAGTTATCAATTTAAATCCAAATGGAGAAAGCTGATCATTGGCTATTATTATTCTTTCTGCACTATAAATCTGTTGAGAGTTTTAGGACATGCTCCCATGATTTTAGAAGGAAGGTGTGTCTGGGGCGGTGGTCCAGGTCACATTCAGACCCCAAAGACAACGTGCTGCCCCCCCTATTCTGTCCAGAATGAAGCTGAGAGGGAGTCCAGGTCACATTCAGACCCCAGAGGCATAGTCCTGCTGCCATTCTGTCCAGCAGTGGAACCTTGTAGGCCATCCTGAACTTAAGTAACCTGAGAGGGGATATGCCAGGTAAGAGCCCACATGACCTCTTCTCCTGTGAGGAACACTACACATGGGGCTCAGCAGCAGGGCGCTCCCAGAGCTACTGTCTCTGAAGGAGTTTCCCTCTCTGTGAATCCATTCTGTTTCCAAATCCCACTCCTGCAGTTCTATTGGTTGACCTCAGGCTCTAAGACAGTTTTTTTGCTTAACAAATAAACCCATATGAAAATTTTGTTGTGGTTAGTCTCTTTTGAACTCCATCTCAATCCAGTTGTGTTAAAGTACTGTTCAATTTCTTGTCTACAGTTATGTCCATTCTTCTCCTGTGTTATTCAAAACTAATAATATTTTGCTATCTAAGAATCTTGATTTTATTGAGTCTAGATTTTGGCTATTTAGCTTACCAATTCCCATTCTTCCTTAGGACTTGCTTCTAATTATTTATCAACTGAGCATATAAATGATGTCAAATATAATTTTTTTATCAGAAAACATGATTATTTTGGGTTTTCCATATTAAGAAAACATGTTTATAACTCTGTATCTTGTTTTCCATAATTGTACCGTGTTCTGACCATTTTTTATCTGTGATCTGACATGGTTCATATCCTCTCTTGCTCCTTTTCTCTCTCCCTCTCCCTTTCTTCTCTTTCCTTCCCTCCTTAGGTGTGCTGTGTCACTGTATCTTGCAGTATACTGTGTATTTGCTCACTGTTTTTGTAATCCTTGGTCACATCTAATCACAGAAGATTTATATGTGAGCATGTAACCCTTACTAAAGTTCCATAAGTTGAAACACAGGAAAAAAAGGAGTCATTTGGAGTAGTGTCCTGGACTTTGAATCTTTTTCATGTGGATTTATTCATGGCAAGATAATAAGGAAATGTTCCTCAGTTGAATTCAGGGGAAGATCTTGTATGAAATACATTCTCTTTCCTCTTTCTTTTCTCATATTGTTTAGGGAAACTTTCAAGGATGGAATTCTGCAAGGTTTGATATATTTATAAAACTGAATATTTATAATGCAGTTACAGACTGTATTTTTTTCTTTTATCTGCTGTTCCATCCTTCTGAAAACCTCATGTTGCCTCTTCACATTGAAGATAAATGGACATTATAACGCACCCTAGTAGATAATGGTGGATAACTTCATTTTGGGGAAGCTCTCAGTTAATGATGATACTCAGGACACTATCTGGAATATAATGTTTCTCTAACTGGGTGAGCTAGGCATACTTGACAGGAACAAAAATTTCCCTCTTGTTTTAAACATGGGAAATAAAAACTCAAATATAGAATGAAATATTTCAGCTGTCAAGGGTAATGCTATGGTTTGTATATGGTCTAGGTATCTCGTAGAGGTCCTTTGTGACTGAGTAGCTGAAGGCTTGGTCTGCAGGGTGGTGGTATTGGAAGTGGAACCTTTTAGGATGTGAAGTCTGGTGGAAGGTCCTTTACTAATTGGAGACATGCCTTCAGAAGGGAATGTTAATACTGGTTTCTCTCTTCTGCATCTGCTTCAAAATGTAGCCACTTGCTTCTTCCCTCACAGGCTCTTGCCATCGCTATTCATGCCATGAGGTGGTGTGGCCAAGAAACCACATTTATGGAGCTGGCACTATAGGATTTGGGCTTTCAGCCTGCAAAAGTGTAAGCTAAAAAAACCTCTTTCTCTTCATAAGTAGCCTGCATCAGGTATTTCATTACAGTGGCGACAAGTGGACTAATACAGGGGATAAATCATTTTACCAGAATTTACTTCAAAATTGAAATATGTTTCTAAGTTTTTTTTTTCTGTTTTATGCAGCCTTCAGCTAATCTCATCCTAAGTCTCTTGACATGCATTTACTTTTTCCATTCCTCCTGCTCACAAATCTCTGTGCCTTTGGGCAACATGTTTGTTTATTTGTTGTGGTACTGGGGATTGAACCCAGGGGCATTCTACCTCTGAGCTACACCCTTTGGGGAACTTTTAATGCTTTATTTTTTTTATACTTAAGTGACTGAATTCAGGAAGAGAATGAATAGATTGTTGATTTCAATCAATTCAAATTAAAAAATTTAGAATGTAGTTATCAATTTACAAGCTAAAGAATTTGAAGGGCATGAGAACTAGAGTCAAAACTTAGACACTACCTCAAAAAAAGAGAAATCTAAGATGACGTTCTCTTGCTAATTCAGCTTGTTTGAGGCAAGGCAGATGTTTGGTTTCATTCTGTTGGTTTTTAATTTTTTTACTAAAAATAAAATTTCTTATGTTCCATTGGTATAGAGATCTGAATTTATTTGTCACGAGCAAGACACAGTTGGGGTTATTCCCCTCCACTTCTGAAAATATTTGTGAATATTATTGGCTTTCTCTATTTCTACTGTCATTGCCATGGTCCAGGGATTCAACAACTCATACCTAATGTTTTCATATCAGGCAATGTTGTCAAAAAGTGAACCTCAAACCACAATACGTTCACATTACACTCTAGGATAACACCTTTTTCCTACAGATACAAATACAAATTCATCTTTCTGATCCTCAATTCTACACTATTCATCTGTGAGCCTAAACATTTACTGTTTGGCCACTATCATTGGAGCCCTATGCTGATGCAAAAGGGCAAGCACCCACTTGTTAGTTTTTTTATACTTTTATTTGGTGCATTGTAATTATACATCATATTGGGGTACAGAGTGATAGAAACATACATGCACACAACTGTTGGAACACTTTCCTCTGGGTCCTATCCACTTCCTCTGATTCCCCATACATGTCTTTGAGATTGGAATTGGTAATTTTATGTACATATATTGCATTATTTTAACTGTTAAAATCTTTGTCCCCCCGCCTCCCTTCCCTAAATCCCCTCTATCACTTCATTGGAGTCTCTGCTCTTCTACCTGATATTACCCTTATTTCTGAATTTCTATCTAGCTTCCACATATAAGACATAGATACATTTGCTCATTTTTTTTTGTGGTACTGGGGATTGAACCTAGAAGCATTCTACCTCTGAGCTACACTCCCAGCCCTATTTTTATTTTTATTTTGAAATAAGGTCTTGCTAGGTTGATGGAAGTCTCACTACCTGCTGGGGCTGTCCTCAAACCTGTGATTCTCCTGTGTCAGCCTCCCAAGTACTGGGATTACAGGCATGTGTCACCACACACAGTTCTATTTGTATATACCATAATTTTGTGATCAGTTCATTTGTTGCTGGACACCTAACCTGGTTCCATAATTTGGCTATAGTAAATTGTGCTGATATGAACATGGGTATGTAAGTATCAGTATAATATTCTGAATTCAGTTCCTTTGGAAAGATGCCCAAGAGTGCTATTGCTGGGTCATATGGTAGTTCCATTCCCAATCTTCTGAGAAACTTCCACACTGATCTTCATAGTGGCTGTACTAGTTTGCAGTCCCACTAACAGTGTATTAGAGTTCCTATTTCCCACATCCTCACCAGCATTTATTATTTGTGTTTTTGATAATTTCCATTTTAGCTGGAGTTAGAATCTCAGTGTGGTTTTGATTTGCATTTCTCTGATTGCTAATGATGTTGAACATTTTCTCATATATTTCTTGGCCATTTGTATTTCTTATTTTGGGAAGTGTCTTTTTTAGTGTTAAGTTTTTAAGCTCTTTGTATATTCTAGATATTAGTCCTTTATCAGAGGGGTAGGTGGCAAAGATTTTCTCCCATTCTGTAGGCTCTCTCTCTAGACTCTTGATGGTTTCCTTTGCTGCTCAGAAGCTTTTTAGTTTAATCCCATCCCATTAATTAATTCTTATTTTAATTTCCTGAGCTTTTGAGGTCTCATTGAGGAAGTTTCTACCAGTACCTATATGTTGGAATATTGGTCCTATACTCTCCTCTAGCAGTTGCAAAGTTTCTGATGTAATTTCTAGGTATTTGATCCATCTTGAGATGACTCTTGAGAAGGGTGAGAGGTTGAAGTTTCATTCGATTTTTTTACATATGGATAGCCAGTTTTCCCAACATCATTTGTTGAAATGGTTGTCTTTTCTCCAGTGTATGCTTTTGGCACCTTTCTAAAAAATCACTTGGTTATGAGCGCTGGGCATGGTGGCGCACGCTTGTAATCCCAGTACTTGGGAGGCGGAGACTGGAGGATCCGGGTTCGTGGCCAGCTTCAGCTACTTAGTGAGGCCCTCCGCAACTTCGTGAGACCTGGTTTCAAAATAAAGTATAAAAAATAGGGCCGGAGGTGTAGCTCAGAGGTAGAATGCCCCTGGGTTCAATCCCCAGTTCCGCAAAAAAAAAAAAAAAAAAAAATAAAATAAAATAAAATAAAATCAATTGGTTATAAATATGAAGCTTTGTTTCTGAGTCTTCTATTTTGGTCTGTGTTTTTGGGCCAATACCATGATGTTTTTATTACTATAGTTCTGTAGCATAATATGAAGTCAGGTATTGTGATGCTTCCAGCATGGTTCTTATTGATGAGAATTGCTTTGGATATTCTGGGTCTTTTGATTTCTCTAGGTATGTTAAGAATGACCATGGTATTTAATAGGGATCACATTGAATATGTAGATCACTTTTGGTAGGGTGGCCATTTTTATTATACTTATTCTGCCTAACTAAGAGCATGGGAGGTCTTTCCATCTTCTAAAGTTTTCTTCAATTTCTTTCTTTAGTGATTTATAATTTTTCTTGTAGAGGTCATTTACCTCCTTGGTTAAATTTATTCCTAAGTATTTTATCCTTTTTGATGTTATTGTGAATGGAATTGTTTTTCCTTGTCATTTTTGAAACTGTGTTAAAACACGCATAATAAAAAAATTGATCATCTTAACCATTTTTAAGTGTACCATTCAGTAGTGTGATGAGTATCCCTGCAACTAATCTCAAGAACTTTTTCAGCACAAAACTGAATCTCCATACCCATTAAACAACCACTCACCATTTTATCTCTGCAGCCCCTGACATCGATCATTTTAGTTATATATCTATCAATTTGACCACTGTAGATACCTCATATAGGTGGAGTCATACAGAATTTGTGACTGGCTTACTTCTCTTCAAAAAATGTTCTTTCAAGGGTCATTCATGTTGTAGCATGGGCCAAAATTTCCCTCCTTTTAAAAGTAAATAATACTGCATTGTATGTATATACCACATTGTGTTTATGCATTCACCTGTTGATGAACATTGGGTTGATTTTGCCTTTTGGCTTTGTGAATAAGGCTGCTATGAAAATGGGCATACAACTATGTCTTCAAGACCCTGCTTTCAATTCTTTTGAATATATACCAAGAAGTAGAATTCCTGGATCACATGGCAATTCTATTTTTAATTTTGTTCAGGAACTTCCTTTCTGTGCTCCATGGTGACTGCATTATTTTACATTCCCATCTTGTATGCACAAGTGTTCTAGTTTTCCACATCCTTGCCAGCACTTGCTATTTTCTATTTGTTTGCCTGTTTTATCTAGAATCTATCTTACTGGGTGTGAGATAATATATTATTTTATATGGTGATGTGGATCAAACCTAGTCCTTTGCACATGTGAAGCAAGCACACTCTACCCCGTCCTATTTCTTCAACCTCTCATTTTGATTTTGATTTGCATTTATTTATCAATTATTAATTTAAGCATCTCTTTATATGCCTGTTGGCAACTTGTGTGTATTTTTTGGAAAAAATATATTTAAGTCCTGTTCCTAATTTAAATAAGGCTATTTAGTTTTCTTTCTTTTCTCTTGATTTGTAGGTGTTTCTCCTAAACTCAGAATATTTACCTTTTATCAGATATATGACTTTCACATATTTTCTCCAATTTCTCTTGATATATTTTGAGTTCTAGTCTGTGAATTACAAAAGCAGTGGTCTATTTTTAAGTTTACTTGAGAATTAACTAGAAATTATGTAGAGAATAATTTGGAAAATATTGACTTATTTGCAATTATGAAATTTTACATCCAGTAATGACATGTTTCTGTTTATTTAACCTTTTCTTTTTATTCTAAAATAATACTTTTTGTCAGGTTCCCCATGTTTTAATTTGTTTGAATTGATATGCTAAAATTTCAGTGCAATATTTTTGTATCTAGTTTTCATATCTAATAAGAGTATTCAATTTTTATATTAAATCTAATTGAACTCAGTTAATTGAATTTAACAAACAAGTTGTACAATCAAACTTGAAAAATAATGATAATTTAGCATTTACTAATATTTCACTTTAATTTTCTATGATATTGACTACATGATAGCACTTTTGAAAAATTGCAGTTTTGGTAACAAACTGTAGTCTTGTTTCTGGATTTAATGAAGATAGATGCCCTGCTTCAAACATCCTGACTTGGAACAATCTTTTTAACTTATCTAAATATTTTTATGGTGATATCATTAGACAAACATTGTAATCTATTTGTTTATATCACATTGAGTTATTTAAATTTTTATTCTTCTCTCTCTCTCTCTCTCTCTCTCTCTCTCTCTTGTAGTACTGGGGATTGAACACAGGGGCATTCTACCTCCAAGCTACACCTCCAGCTCTTTTCATTTTTTTATTTTGAGACAGGGTCTCACTGAGTTGCTGAGAATCTAGCTATGTTGCTGAGGCTGTCCTCATACCTATGATCCTCCTGTCTCAGCCTCCCAAGTACTGAGATTAGAGGTGTGCAGCACCACACTTGACTTAAATCTTTATTCTTAAGTAAAATTAGACTTCTTTTTAAAGGGTGACTATAAAATCCTCATAGATATCCAGTGTTTTAAGTACATGGCAGACACAGTTGGATTAAAGGATGACATTTTTAAAACTTGAGAATATTTAAATATCTCAAACATTAGATTTTATCAATGTATATGAGATGTATCACTGACCTAGACATAAACTATTAATATAAAAAAGTTTAAGAATATATTCATCAGTGGGAAATATTTATAAATGTGATGAAAATTTTATTTAAGCTATTTTAATAAAAATAACACCTACTTATACTTCTTTCTTCAGGGTCTTATGAACCCTAATAAATTCACCTCCTTTAGTAGGAAAAAGAATGATTCCCAGGGACTTAGCAATGGGGATTTTCTTCTTCTTCCAAACTGCAGTGGGACTCCTGGGCAATTCCTCACTTCTGTTTCATTATTCCTTTTCTGTATTATCTGGAAAGAATTTGGTGCCCAAAGACCTGATTATGAAGCATTTGACTTTAGCCAACTACGTGGTTATAATCTCAAGAGGAATTCCTAAGATAACACTAGCATTTGGTTTTGAAATATTTCCTGGATGATGTCACATGTAAACTTGTTGTCTACCTTTATCGAGTAGCCAGGGGGACTTCCATGCCAACCACGTTCCTGCTGAGCTGCTTCTAAGCAATCATGATCAGCCCCAGCAACACCAGGTGGATGACTCTTAAAATCAGAGATGTTTAATCATCTGGTTTGTACATCTGCTTCTAAATATCATGATTCCTATGCAAGTGACTGACCCCCATAACAGCACCAATGTTACTGAGAGACTAAAATTGGGGTACTGCTCAGGGATTTCTTTCTTTTTCTTTCTGACACTATTTCAACTCAGTTGTATGGGTTCTTGCTCTGCTTCACTGATGGTGTGTGTTTGGCTCTCGTGGCCTGGGCAAGCAGCTCCATGGTAACCATTCTCCACAGGCACAAGAGGCAAACAGAATATGTTCACAGTGCCCACCACTCCCCTGGAGTCTCCCCTGAGGCCAGAGCCACCCAGACCTTCCTGAGCCTGGTGTGCACCTTCGTCTCTGCTATTCTCTCTCTTTTATCCTTTCACTTTATGTGATACTGCTTGGAAGTCCAAGACTATGGCTGCTAAATATCTTTGTATTTTTAGAAATATGTTTCCTCACATTTTAGCCCTTTGTGCTCATCAGTAATAAAAATTTTTCCCCCAGGCTCACTCTTTGCTGCTGGAGGAAAAAGTGATTTTCTCTGAATTTCTCACAGATTTTGGTGATTTGTGTTCTCTCTGCCAAATGCACCATCATAGTCCTGGTGAGCTCTTTAGACTCCTTTTATTCTCTCTCTCTCCTCTATTTTAACTCTTCATATTATTCCTGTTTTGAAGCCGAGCCAGTGACTGGTGCTCACCTTTGTTTTTGTGGTTTCATGATTCCCAACACTTGGCTCCTTTGTGCTCACCAGCAATGAGGCCTGTGTCTCTCAGTTCTACTTTGCCTACTGGGAAAGGAAAATTGCAACCTGATTATACATCTGACAGACTCCTATTCTTTACAGAAAAAAACAAGTTTACTTTCCTAATTTGTGAGTAGCAAGTTTCAGGTATTCCACTGGAAGTCTGTACTACCTTGTGTTTAAAAGAATTACTGAAGATAGGCACAGTGGCACATGCTTGTAATCCAAGTACTTGGGAAACTGAGACAGGAGGATCGCAGGTTCAAGGCCAGCCTCAGCAACTTAGTGAGACCTTCAGCAACTTAGCAAGACCCTATTAAAAAAATAATTAAAAGCTGGGCGTGGTGGCGCACGCTTGTAATCCCAGTACTTTGGGAGGCGGAGACCGGAGGATCCGGGTTCACGGCCAGCCTCAGCGCTCTTTCTCTCTCTCTCTCTCTCTCTCTCTCTAATTAGTGAGGCCCTCCGCAACTTCGTGAGACCCGGTTTCAAAATAAAGTATAAAAAATAGGGCCAGGGGTGTAGCACAGAGGTAGAACGCCCCTGGGTTCAATCCCTGGTACCGCAAAAAAAAAAAA
>PVJS01003457.1:0-34323 GCA_004027185.1 Glis glis | reverse complement strand
AAAGTTACTAAATCTTGTTACGATATTCAATGGAGATGTTCAATGGTGTGTGTGTGTGTGTGTGTGTGTTACTGGGGATTGAATCCAGGGACAACACTATATTTTTTATTAGGAAAACAAGTACATATTGATTCACATTTTTTTCTTGCAGATTTATACAAAATCTGTTAATTTCAGAAATGCAGGCACCTGACTGCAGGAATCACACCAGGAAGATAAATTTCTTGAATGTTTATCAAAATAACCTGAAAGCTCATTAAAACATAGATTCTTGGGCTTGACTCACAGAGTTATGATTCATTAGGTCTGGGTTCAGAACTGAGAATGTGCATTTTTAGTGAGAATGCCAGTGGCACTGACGGTGAATGTCCAGGGACTGAAGTAGGAGAACTGCAGTTTTAAGAAAGGTGAGGATGCCTGGTTCCAGGCTCCAGCCTATAATGGTGAAAATCTGCAGATTCCCAGGGGCCAAGCCAAGGTTTGTTATCCACATACCCAGAGTGTCTCTGCAGTGAACAAAGCAGATGAAGGCCGACTGGGCTGCACTCTCAGTCCCTCCACTGTTGAGTAGCCCTGTGAAGTCTTCACTACCCAGGCCACCTAGTTACCTGCTTCTTTCACCTGGAACTTATTCCAAAGATATCCATCTGGCTCATTCCTTACTTCCTTCAAGTGTATGTTCTCTGGTCCTATTATTAAGAAGCACCACCTTCCCCATTTGTCCCATAGCAAAATAGCATTTCTTTTATTTTGTTTATTCTGTTTTTCAAAGTAATGCTTATTTTATTTTTTAAAATTAAAGTTTTTATTTTTATACTTTTATTGGTGTATTATAGTCTTATAGTCTCACATCATAATGTAGCTCCTAGTGATAGTGACATACATGCACACAGCAGTTGTTGAGTTTTGCCCTGGCTCCCTTTCCACTCCTGCCCCCCCCTTATCCATACATGATAATGAGATTAGAATTGGTATTCTTTATATGTACTTAATGTCAATGGAAGTATTTCCTTCATTAATTCTCCCTCTTCCCCCACCTCTCCTAGACCACCTCCCTCACTCCACTGGGGTTTCTTCTCTATTGTCTAAAGTTCCTCTTGTATACTGTTTACTCCCTATCTTCCGCATATGAGAGAAAATATATGACCCTTCACTTTCTGTGACTGGCTAATTAATTTCACTTAACATAATATTCTCCAAGTCCATCAATTTTCCTGCAAATGACATAATTTTGTTCTTTATTGCTGAGTAGAATTCCATTGTGTGTATATCCCATAATTTTGTAATCCATTCATTGGTTGATGGACATCAAGGTTGGTTCCATAATTTGGCTATTGTGAATTGTGCTGCTATAAACAAAAATATGGAATGCTTCACCAATTTGTGTGTCATTCTTGTGCAGGGGCCATGCTAATTTTCTCTGTATTGTTCAATTTTAGTGCTCGCTGAAGTGAGCACTTATGGTTCATTTTTTTTAGTTTGATCTTAGATTTCTAAAAGAAATTGAATGTCTCAGGTATCAAGTACAATTTATTAAATAGATAATGTGTTGTCCAATAAATTGGACACTATAACTGACGAGGGTGAAGAACCATAGACAGATCCACTTTTGTATTACTGCTTCAGGGTGGCCCAAAATGTCTCCTCTATCTCCTAGAGGCACTATCATGCCACTCTGTGGATTGGGTTTTCTCTTGTTCCTGACAGAAAATACACGAACTGACTTCAATGCTTTAGGATGCATGCATTTCAATTGCAATATGGTAATTTTTGTTGGCATCCCTGTAAGTGGGTGCATTTTGTGTCTGAACGACTCTATGATAGTGTATTTGAATCCATAGCCTTCAGAAGAGTCTTAAATGAGTTAGTCTTTGGCAGCATGCTGAGCTTTCTGGAGTTTGAAATACTAAGTTTCCAAGCAGGGGGTAGTGGCACCCACCCATATTCCCAGTTCTTGGGAGGCTGAAACAGAAGGAACTAGGCCAAGCTCAGCAATTTAGTGAGACCCTTAGCAACTTAGTGAGACCTTGTTTAAAAAAAAACAAAAAAAAACAAAAAACAAAATAGGGCTAGAAGTGTAACTCGAAGTAGAATGGGTTCAATCCCTGGGTTCAATCCCTGGGTTCAATCCCTGGGTTCAATCCCCAGTACCAAAATACTACTACTACTACTACTACCACCACCACCACAACCACTACTACTAACAATAATATTTCCAAACACTTGGGTGACCCGTTGCAGATAGCAATACTCAGACACGATGTTTCCCCTTTCAGTAAGGAAGAATCCTTTCCTTGCACACAGACCTAGGTAAGTTTTCAATGCGCCCCGCCCTTGGAGCTTAGCCTTTGTCTCAGGTGGTTGGTGACTAGCACCCTGAAGTGCGACCTCTGGATCTATGGAAACTGCATTATCCAGAATGCCTTGCGTTGAACAGCAGCGCGGCTGAGCCAATGAGAGCTCAGAAAATGGATGCTTACGAGAGGTACAGGCGGCTGGGCGGGACTTCCGGTGTATTCTTGGCGGCGGCCATCTTGGCGCCTCTTGGGGGTGTTTACCAAATTAGAAGCTCCGGGCGCCAGGCGGGAGCTGAGGTGCTGGGACCAAGAGGGTACAGAGCAGGCGGCGTCCCTGCCGCACAGAGGCGGCCCGCCGCGCCAGCCGGGAGAGGGAGCGCCGTCCGATGGCTGCGGCCGCTCCGCGCGTCCCGGCCCGGGTGAGCGCCGCGTCCTCCATCCCGGAAGGGTCTGCGCGTCCTGCAGCCCAGGCTGCGTCTGGGGCGCTCGCTGTGGGGTCTGCGTCTCTGGTCTGACATCCGTGCGCCTGGGCGAGGGGGGGCGACAGGCAGACGACAGCTGGTGCGAGGGCTGAGAGGGTGGCCGAGCCGGAGGACGCGGGGTCCTGGACCGTCCTGTCCTGCACGGAACAGAAAATAGCAGGCCATGTGTTGTACCTTCTTGTGGGGCTCTGGAAGCCTCGGAGAGTTTTGAACAAAGCAAAGACCCCTTCTTTGGGACTTCAAAACTTTCCCAAAGACTGTTCAAGGGGAAAACAGAGTGGAAGGGGCGTCGATGAGCTCAAAGGCACCGGGAGGTTGCATGTTTTTGGAATCTGGTGGCTGATAAGAGGTGACAGTGAGCCGGGCATGGTGGTGCACGCCTGTAACCCTAGTACCTTGGAGGTTGAGGCAGGAGGATCGAAGCCAACCTCAACAACTTAGTGAGACCCAGTTTAAAATTAAAAAAAGGGGCAGGTAGGGTGTCCCTGGTTTCAATCCCCAGTACCCCCCCCCCCCAGAAAAAAAGTGACAGTGAGCACTGAGGTGGGGAGATAAGACATCTAGCCCAAGGTCATCTGATTTCAGGGCCAGGCAGGGATACTGGGAGGCATGAGTCCATTCAGCCCCATCATGGTTGCATTTTTCCAAGTCCTGACTCTTTCCATGGTTCCAGCTGCAGAAGGGCTCATGGAACCTACATAGGGAAGTGGAGGGTTAGGGTCACATTAAGAGTTTCACTCCGTTGGTGGTCCTGGTTCCCACCAAACATGTTCTCTGGATTGTGGTGTTCTGTGGCTCTTTAGTGCCATTCTTTTAAGTTTTGGTTGTGGGGCTCTGGAGAAACTCCAAACCTAGGGTTCTAAGTCCATCCCAGGGGTTATGTGGAGGTACTCCGTTTCTGGCAGACAGTGTAAATAGTTGTGGAAGGTTATCTCCAGAACTAGTACCAGGATATGCAAGTGAGTAGAGGTAAAACTAAGCTGGGAATATTTAGGAAACCGTAGGTTTCTTTTTTTGGAGGGGTGGGGTGAAAACAAAGAAGGATTAGGGATTGCAGTGGCTGCTTAAGAAGTTGGGTGTCTATTCTAGAGCTGAATTTTGGGTCAAAAGAGGGAAGTGACCTTACTAAGGTGTTAACAGTCTCTGTCTGCAGAGTGGAGTACAAACTGTGAAATTGAGGGAGAAAGAAGAAAGATCAGGGTGAGGCTACTCTAATAGTCCTGGTGAGGGTCAATGGATCAGAGTCATATTTTGGGTGATATGATTACATTCTGGATGTGAGTTTTTAAACAGGGCATCTAAAATTTCTAATGTGGATGGGAGTGAAAAAGGATTCAGAGGTAACTCTATGGTTTTTGTAGGAATATAATTTCCATCAGCTGAGATGGAGAAGTTGGTATTAAGAGTAACAGTCACTGGGGATATCAAGGGCTTTGATGTGGTCACATTAAGAGTTTGAGATGTTTCAGAGACCATTGAGTGGTGGAATTAAGTGGGGAGCTGAACACACAGGTTTGGAAATCTGGTGAGTGACTGAGGATGGAGACATCCAAAATGTGGTTATTGTATGGACTAAGGTGAGTGAGCTGTGGATCACATTTAGGAGTTATGGTGGTATAGCTATTGGGGAGCCTTGGGAGGGGTGAGTGGGGCTGAGGATGGTGCCTCTTTTTTTTGGTACTGGGGATTGAACTCAGGGGTGTTCTACTTCCAAGATAGACTCCCCAGACCTATTTTATTTTTTACTGAAACAGGATCTCACTAGGTTGCTGAGAATCTCACTAAGTTGCTAAGGCTGGCCTCGAACCTGTGATCCTCCTGTCTCAACCTCCCAAGTACTGGGATTACAGGTGTGTGCCACCATGCCCAGCTAGGACAGTGCTTCTTGATTGGATACCTGGGTGATTTGGTTGGGCTTTACAAATACAGGTAAGGGAGGTAAGTAGCCATGAAGGTAGAATGTGCCAGTCAGGATAATTTGGCAAGTGGTATAAGATTTCATAGGAGACATGCATGTGAGATGGGTGCAGAGGTATAGGTGTATTTGAGGCAAAATGACACTCAGGCTGAAATTGGTGTTTGTTTATTCTGCAGAATAACCAAGATTTTATAATGACTTTGATAGGTTCTGGAGTGTTTCATTCCACCTGGAAGATAAAAGTAGGGGCAAATGTAATCACCTGTGATAGTCACTTGACCTGGAGTGAGTAACCAATGGAGCTGGTCTTTGAGTGGTAGATGGACTGAGGAAGGTTGGATAGCAGGTGCAGAACAGAAGTGGAATAGGGTCTTGGTATTTGAGATGAACACATGGTCTGTGTGGCTAAGTCTAGGGCAAAAATGGAACCAGACAGGGAGCCTTTATAGGTTCTGGTCCGCCACCACTAGTGGGACCTGTGAGAGGTCCATGGCAGTATTGAATCCTGTTTCAGTTTCTCAAGCATACTCTAGATATTGTGTGCTAAGTTACAGTGTAAGGCTTAGAATTAAGGCCCAATATTATGTGGTGTCTTGATACCTGGTGAAGTTGAGATTATATTAAATGGCCTGAATGCAGGTTCCTCTCCTCACTCTTCTCCTTTTGATAATGTTGCCAAATAGGCAGTCCTTTTTACCAAGGGGACCAGGAATAATTTTTGCTTATTCCATTGTAACAAATTTCAGCTCCCTCCAAACAAGTCAATTGAGGGAACCAGGGAGCTCCTCACCCTTTTGATCTTAGAAAACTTGAATTCTACGGCCCCTGTTTTTTCAGTGTTTCTGGACCATACCTCCCTGTGTCTTCTGTGATGTGTATTGTCCTCCTATCCCAGGAGAACAATATCTATCAGTCTTTTCAGTGTCTGGTATTGTGTGTTTGGCCATCCCCTTAACTCTAGGGTGGGAATCCCACCCTCACCTATGTATCCCCATAACTCTAGGTTGGGAATCCACCCTCACCAATGGCGTGTGGTGGTGATTAAAACAAATTGCACGTGGGGAAGTCAGGATTGTCTGTGGTGTTATGGTGGCCATGGGCATGGGGTGCAGTATCTAGTTATGAGGGGTGCATAGTCTATAAAGAATGATGTGTACTTGGAGAGGGAGTAACCCTGTTAGCCCTAGCGCCCTGTTAGTAAGACTCACAACTTTGGGTATTTGGGGGGAACTTGATGGGGTATAGATCCTTCCATGCAGGGCCCCTAGCTTAGTTATCTGTTTGTCCACATGCTTGTTGTTACTAATGGTTGTACCCTGTGATCAGCGACCCTTGAGAAGACAGTGGCAGTTGGGGAGCTTGGGAAGACATGGGCATGAGGTAGGTATGTGGGAGAATAGATTGTATGTCCTCAGGGGAGGGACTATTTATGGTTTGATCTGTCCCCATCATGGCAGGGCAGCGTGACCTTCGAAGATGTGGCCATACACTTCTCCCAGGAAGAATGGGGTCTACTTGATGAGTCTCAACGATACCTGTACCATGATGTGATGATAGACAACTTGGCACTTGTAACCTCCCTGGGTAAGGTGCTCACACCCACTCCTGTGCCCTGAGCTAGTTTTTACTCTTTCCTCTTCCCCCAGAGACAAGTTTGTCCTCACATCAGGACCGTGAAATCTGTTTTCCTCTCAGTTGCCTGGGTAGGTGCTGTGGTTGGTGTGAACGAGGTGTGCATACTACCTTCTCCTCTCCCTGCAGCCTTGCAAAGAGAGATTCAGGATCAGGATTCTTGCAGTCACCCTGATGCATCCTATCTTGCTTACCCTCTCCGTGACTAGATGTCTGTCCAGATCTGAGGCCTGTTTGCCCTAGGTTCTACTTTCTTCCTCTAACTGATGTTCCCTCATGCCTGCTTGTATCAGGAATTACCATCACTGATGTGGTCACACTTATGTGGACCTGGACTTTTCTTGTAAGACCTTCTTCTGAAGTTCTGTGTTTAATATTTGTTTTTTGTTCTCTGGGATGTCATGTGCTGATTTTTATTCTGGGTTAGTGCTGGCTGCTCCTCTGTCTTATCTTTCCCTCAGTACTCACATCACCTAGGTGCCATGTATTTGGTTATCTCAAAAGTGTGGTAGATAGCCCTCAGTGGTTCACAGGATGACTATGGATCCAACTGTAGCAATATGCGCTGAGGGGGGTGCCTGGCCCTGGGTAAGAGAATGACATGAAGACTGTTTGAATCACAGCAGATAACCTATTCTGTTTGACTAATGTCTTGGTGCCAGTGCCAGTGGTCACAACTCATTTCTGGTTTTCCTTTATCATTCTTTTTTTTTTGCAGTACCAGGATTGAACCCAGGGACATTCTACCTCCGAGCTACACCCCCAGCCCTATTTTTCTTCTTTATTTTGAAACCGAGTCTCACTAAATTGCGGAGGGCCTCACTAAGTAGCTGAGGCTGGCCTCGAACCCGGCTCCTCCGGTCTCAGCCTCTCAAGGGATTACAAGTGTGCGCTACCACGCCCGGCTCCTTTAGCATTCTTGATACTTTTCCAATTTGTCAACTACTGTTTGTCACATCTGCTCTTACATCCAACCTGGAACTAATCACCACATCCCTGGACTCCATGTGTCACCCACCTTTCTCACTGCTCCATCTGCAGTGCTCTCCAACACTGGTCTCTGTATATTGTGTCATGAAATATGCACACATTCTTAAACAATCCTTGATGGCCAGCCACTTTATTAAAGTCATATTTTTGGGGGCCTCGACACACCATTCCACACAGCACTCATGTGCCACCAGCAGACAAGGTTCTGCTGAAAGTTGTTTTTAGAGGATCAAGCTTGAAACTCTATCTCTCCTCTCTGTACCACTTTACATGGTTGTGCCCTTAACTTCATGAACCCTTTCCCCATTCGCTTATCTTTATTTCCCAGTAGTGTTGAGCAGCCTCATCCTCAACTTGAACCCAACTCCCTCATTTTGCAAACTGTCCCATGAATCTGTTCCTGGGATTGTAGGGACTGCCTTTCCCACCAGTCAATGTGCACTTCACCAGCATCTCTTGTTTTCAGGTTGTTGGCATGGAGTGGAGGATGACAAGGCTCCTTCTGAGCAGGGTGTTTCTTTAGAAGGAATATCCCAAGTCAGGACTTCAGAAGAAGACCTGCATCCCCAAAAGGCACACCCCAGTGGGATGTGCAGCACAGTCTTGAGAGACACTTTGCACAGAACACATTGCCAGCAGGGAACACAATGTGGGCAGAAACCTTATAGACATGGGACATGTGGAAAACAATTGTGTTTCACTTCAGACATTTCTCAGCACCAGAAGCAGCAATATGGAGAAAAGTGCTTCAGAAGTAATGTAGGAAGAGCCTTATTTGTGAAGAACTGCACATTCCATGTGTCAGGAGAGTCCTTTACCTGCAGTAAAGTCGGTAAGGACTTACTGGCCAACTCAGGATTTCTCCATTCACAGAGCACTTGCACTGAGGAGCAGTCAGACAACGAAAGTGACTGTGGGGCCATCTGTCACAGTGGAAAAACTCACTGCAATTCTGGAGAATACACAGAAGCATTCAGCCACAAGCACACACTTCCTCAGCAACAGAAAAATCTCACTAGGGAACGATGTTATATGTGCAGTGAGTGCGGGAAGTCTTTTAGCAAAAGCTATGGTCTCAGTGACCATTGGAGAGTTCACACTGGTGAAAAGCCTTATGAGTGTGGGGAGTGTGGGAAATCCTTTAGGCAGAGCTCTAGCCTCATTCAGCATCGGAGAGTTCACACTGGGGTACGGCCTCATGAATGTGAAGAATGTGGGAAATTATTTAGCAACAAGTCCAATCTCATTAAGCATCGGAGAGTTCACACTGGAGAAAGGCCTTATGCATGCATTGAATGTGGGAAATCCTTTAGTGAAAGCTCAGCACTCCTTCAACACCAGAGTGTTCATACTGGAGAAAGGCCCTATGAGTGTGGTGAATGTGGGAAATTCTTTACTTATCATTCCAGTCTCATAAAGCACCAGAAAGTTCATAGTGGGTCAAGACCTTATGAATGCAGTGAATGTGGGAAATCATTTAGTCAGAACTCTAGCCTCATTGAACATAGGAGAGTTCATACTGGAGAAAGGCCTTTTAAGTGCAGTGAGTGTGGGAAATCCTTTAGCCAGAGCTCTGCACTCCTTCAGCATTGGAGAGTTCACACTGGAGAAAGGCCTTATGAGTGCAGTGAATGTGGGAAATTCTTTACCTACAGTTCCAGTCTCCAAAAGCACCAGAGAGTTCATACTGGATCAAGGCCTTATGAGTGCAGTGAATGCAGGAAATCCTTTACTCAGAACTCCAGCCTCATTAAACATAGAAGAGTTCACACTGGGGAAAGACCTTATGTGTGCACTCAGTGTGGGAAATCCTTTAGCCATAGCTCTAGTCTCATTAAACACCGGAGAATTCATAGTAGATAAAGGCCTTATAACTGGCAGATATGAAAGACTTTTCCCAAAGCCCCAGTGTCATTACTCAGTGGTAAATTTACCTTAGGAGAGTCCTTGTAAAGTGCAGTGAATGTGAGACAGCATTCAACTGAAGGCCTTATCTCATTGGATACCACGAAGTTCATATGAGAAAAACTCCTTCGATGTGCAGGGATGTGCTATTTCTTCAGTATAACAACTGGAAGAGCTATGATGATGCTGTCTGCCTGAGTAGAACCTCTTACAACCAAACATCTGCATACATTTCCTGGCATGTGGGAGCTGCATGGCACTTCGTAGCCTGCCCAGGCCCCTTGGTGGTGTTACCACCAGCTCTGTAGCAGAAGCCATTTCACCTCCACCTCCTGGCAGTTGCCCGCAGTGTGCTATTTGCCCACTCTAGTGCGTTCAGGTAAGTGAACCTTAGTGCCTTCCCATTTGTGAGAGGAATTTGTAAGTCACCTGAGAATTTATTCCTTTTTCATTTCTTTCTCTCTAATGAGTTAGGGCATGTGCCTGACCCACTTTGACCAAGAGTACTCTGCTGATGACTTGGAAAAATGGACCTTTTTCAGGGATATTGTAGGTCTCATATGACTCTTGATGGGATTTTCCAACCTAACAATCACCAACTGTGGGAACCACCTGCTTCCCATTGCTGTGGTTTGTACTATAATAATAAAGTCTTTACTGTTTTAAGCTGCCATTTATTTGTCGGTTCTAGTCACTGTATGGGGTGATTTGAAAACAATTGGGACCTTTTTTTTTGGTATTGGAGTTTGAACCCAGGGTATTGCACTTGCAAGGCAGGCGCTTTACCACTGAGCCACATCCCAGCCCGACAACTGGGATCTTCTAACATGAAAGGGTGAACATGTTTTTTGGGATCTCAAACTTTGTGTGCCTCAAAGAGTATGGTGTGACAGGTGGCAGAATATAGCTCTCTTTCCAGTTTGGGCTGAGTTTGTGTCTCTGCCTAAGGTTTCCAAGGTAAACTGCAGGGTATTGTCCTCATTTGTATCCAGGATGCCATGATATATTGTCAGTTCTGAGGTCAATCTGAGGAGAGGGGCAGTTGTGACAATTGTGTCTCTGAGAGCAACTTGAAATTTTTCTCTTGTTCATGGGGATATTGATTGTATCCTGCTCTGTACTGGCCAGGGAAACCTGTTCCCCAAGTCCTTCAAAAGATCTATGTGCCTTGATAGCCTCAATTCCATCTGGTAGCATTATAAGGTGTAAGATAGTGGGAGTTATTATGACGATAATACTGGATTAATAGAGGATGGAAGAGACTCATAATCTGGGTGGGAGGTGCCTCTTTTACATGAGCATCCATAATTTTCCAGCCACTTGGCTATGCAGGATGAGCAGGTATGGGATTTCTTTTTCTGTGTTTGTTTTTTTGTGTGGTACTGGGGATTGAAGCCAGAGATGTATTGCCTTCAAACTAAACCACCACCCCTTTTAAACTTTTGTTTTTGAAACAGGGTTTCACTAGATTACTGAGTCTCGCTATGTTGCTGAGGCTGTCCTTGAACTTGCAATCCTTCAGCCTCTCAAGTTCTGGGGTTATAGGTATGCACCTGAAATTCTTAGAGCTGTGTCTTGTGTCATTGAAGTCATTGTCAGAGAAGATAATCTAAAGGTTTTATGGATTCTTACAGCCTCTTGCGCTGTTCATTTCAAGGCTTTGTTGTGCAGGCAGGAAAATAAGGATAGAGGGAAAGTGTCTCTGCCACTGATGTAGCTTCTGTGTAGCCAGCATCCTGCTGAGTCAGATGGTAACAGCCTTCACTGCTCACCTGTGTTTGCCACCACTGAGGCAAGGCCCCCCCAGGCATGAGGAAAACAGTGGGTCATCATAGGGTTGTTAAACCTGATCTTACAAAAGCAGTAGGAAGTTCAGACTTTTATTTTGAACCATATTTTAAAATTTGTAATAAAGTGTAAATGACATGCAATAAATGACACATATTTAAATTACATTTTGATCAGTTTTGGCATATAACCCCATGAAACCATCCTTATAATTATGTAATGAACCTATCCATCACCCACAAATTTATCTTGTGCCATTTAACATTTCTTTCTCTGCCCTCAGGGTAACCATTTATTTACTCCCACTCTAGTAGATTAGTTTTTATTTCCCAGAGTTTTATGATTGAAATAAAGTGCTTATGCTTTTTCTACCAGGATATATTCAGGCAGCATATTTACCTTGTACTTCATCAACTGTGCTTATATGAGTAATTGTTTTTTGTTTTTGTTATTCCAAGAAGTATGATACTCTATGGACATACCACTATGTTTAATTCATTTGTCTGGTCATGGATTTTTTTTATTTATTTATTTTTTTCAGTACTGGGGATTGAACGCAGGGGCGTTCTACCTCCGAGCTACACCCCCGGCCCTATTTTTTATACTTTATTTTGAAACCGGGTCTCACGAAGTTGTGGAGGGCCTCACTTAGTAGCTGAGGCTGGCCGCGAACACGGATCCTCCTGTCTCTGCCTCCCAAGTACTGGGATTACAAGCATGCACCACCACACCCAGCTGGTCGTGGATATTTTGAGTTGTTCACAGTTTTAGGTTATTTCAAATAAGATGGCTGCAGACATTTGAATATAATTCTTCACATGGATATGTTTTTATTTATCTCATATTAATACCTTGGAGTGCAATGCCTGAGTCAGAGAGTAGGTGAATATATAACCTTCTAAGAAATGCTGAGCTCTGATCTAACATGGTTGTTCTTCATATTTCTGTGAGCAGTGTGTGGGACTTCCAATTCTTCCATATCCTTGCCAATAATGGATATGATTAGTCTTTTAATATTAACTCATTTAATAAATGTGTAGGAGTATCATGCTGTGGTTTTAGTTGCATTTCCTTGATGTTTCATTATATTAAGCAGTTTTCCATGTTTATATGCCACCCATATGTCTTTTTTTGGTAAAATGCCTATTCCTATCTTTTTGTGTATATTTAAAAGTGAATTTTGTCTTTTCATACAAATAAGTCAATAGTGAAACAACAAAGATTGATGTTAGAACTTGATGTTTCAGTGATATGACTTATTTGCTCTAAGGAATGATTGTTTTTGATACTGAAAGTATAGTTCCTAATTTAGTGTGTGTTATATTTACAATGCAATGGTCACATCTACCACATAACCTCTGGGTGGGGATGGGCAGTCTCAGGATGAAGCAAAGCAGAAGACCTACTGGGGAACTAGCCACAGTGAAATAGGGAGCAGAGCTGGGAAAGAGCCCAGTGGGAAACCTTGGCTCCAACAACCTCTTCCCAGTGTCCATGAGCAACTCCCCACTTTTTAGGGCAATCAAGACTAACTGCAGCTGTAATGCTGGGGCTGTCATTCTGTTCTCTGGTCCACCTACACACCCTCCAGCAGCCCTGGAGGCAGTTCCACTCCTATTTTCACACTGGTGGAAACAGACTGGAGAAGAGTTGGAGGAGGTATCTCATTGATCTCCACTGGAGGGAGGGATAAGGAATACTGTATGTGGTACTCAACAGAGTAAAAAATCCCCTGTTCAGGCACATACTACCAAAGTATTGTGTAAACTTTTCCAGTGGCCCCTGGAACCAGAAACAGATCAAACCTGTAATTAAAGGCCATATATACAAAGGTCTAGTGCCCTGCACTAGCCATTGTAACATGCCTCTCCTGCCTATAATCAAGCCAAATGAACAAGAATATTGATTTGTCTGAGTCCTCAGGGTAATCAACATTATTTCTCATTTCTTCATAAGACCTGTGAACATAGTACAAAGCTGCCACAAATACCTTCTGCAGCTACTTGTTTCATTGTAGTGAGTTTTCACTTTGCTTTTCTCTGTTCCTCTGGACCAGGAACATTAGCCTTTTGCTCTTACCTGAGGAGGACAACAGTGTACCTGGACCCTGGTGCTGCAGGGGTTCACGGAAGCTCCTTCCTACTTTTGTAAGGTCCTCAATCAATACCTAAGAGATCTAAAGTTCCCATGTGATTGAGTTCTAGCGAAACAGGTAAATGATCTAGTTCAGAAAACAAGAAAGCTGATAAAAGAAAAACTGCAAAAATAAAAAAGTACTTGCTCTCAGCCATAGCAGAAAAGGGTTGTAAAGTTTCAAAAGATAAATTATACTTTTGCCACTAGATACTGTGAAGAACAGAGCAGTGAACCTTCCTGGAATCAACCCTTAGGTTCATTTTTTCACAATGAAAGAAGAAAATCAGAAATCTATACAATTGGAAAGGATTCCCAATAGGGGATCTCTCTTTTTTAAAATGAAAAATTTGTTAAAGAATTATATTTAATAAAATAAACAAGTAGAATTAAAGTCAAGTACTACAAACTTTCAAGAATAGGTAATTCTCATCATAAGTACCAATTTACAAAGTACTGAAATAGTAAGAAATCTTTCTCATGTTAAGGAAATAGTAGATATAAAGACTGAATGTAGACAACAATAAAATAAAATACAGATTATTCTCATTTATGAATATAGGTTGAACTAATAAGTTACAGGGTGTGTTGGTGCATGCCTGTAATCCCAATACTTGGGAGGCTGAGGCAGGAGAATTACAGGTTCGAGTCAGCACATGGTAACAGGAGACCCTGTTTTTAAAAGAAATAGGGTCGGGGTATAGCTTAGAGGCAGAATGCCCCTGGGTTCAGTTGCCAGAAACACACACACACACACACACACACACACACACACACACACGTCGAGGGCCAAGGCCTATCTTAGAACGCACACTGAGATTATCATCTTGGACCAACTCAGTTTGAATACACGGTATTTGGCTGGGTGGGATTCGTCGCAAGCGGACATTCCAAGGGACCTGGTGTAATCTTCAAGGTGTGATTTTTGATGTCGTCTCCACCCAGTAATGGTTAATCCCTCCTTCCCCTAAATTTGTCACATGCCGGCCTCACTGACCTTCCTTACCATAACCCATGATAATTGTTGATTTCTGTGTTTGATTAACCTTTTTGATGTTTTGTTTAGTGTCTATAAAAGCAAGGTGCTGGCTACAGATGGATGGGAGAATTTGTCCTATCTCCTCCCCGACCCCCCCCAGATTATTAAATGTAATTATTTTGCAAATTATAATATCAGACTTCGTGTTGTTTTGTGCGAGAAGACTATTGATCTGGAAGTTGCCTGTGCAGCGACCTTCCTTGGCCGGAACCACGGAATTTAGGAAGTCGTCTGGGCAGCGACCTTCCGTGGCAGGAACCACAGAATAGATTTTAGGAAGCTGCAGGGAGCAGCAACCTTCCGTGGCAGGAACCACGGAATAGTTATTAGGGTGCTGCTTTACTTCGTGGCGGGACTACGGAGCAAGTAGCATCCACTGGAGCAACCCCAATACACACACACACGACTAATATTTCTAATTTGAGTTCTTTAAAAAACATCAAGAAAGGGTTAGTCTAGAAATGAAGTGGAGATTACTATTAGGGAAATCATGAATACATCACTAATAGCTCAAGGAAAATAAAAGATTCAACTAAAACAGATGTTAGCTCTCATTTTTTGAATGCTGTAATGAGCTATGTTCTAGGTACTTTAAAAAGTATTTTACATACTCTCAAATGGAAGATTTTAAGAAATCTTCCAGAAGTAGCTGACTTTTGGAAGCAGATAGCTGACCCAAGACCTTTGAAACAAAGGAGATAAGAAGTAGACAGCTTTTGCCTAAGACATCAGGTTTTCTATCCAGGGCTTATAATGATTCTATAGGTCACCACAATCATCTGTGACATGAGCTTCAAAGATGTTGATATGAGTCAGCTCAGACATGAGCTCCAAAATCAAGCTACTACTGATTATTCAGGCATGCTACGTATGTGAACTGACTGGGTGCTTGTGTAAAATATTTAAGTAGTGTTTTTGTCTATTTGACTCATACAAATAAACTCTATAAAAAAGCTATCGCTAATTTTGTCAGAAGTATTTAAAGCACCACCTCTGTTGTAGATGGGATGAGTTTGAACTGACTGCAACAAATAGTGATGGATGAACACTTTGCTCTAGATTTCTTGTTGGCTAGTCATAATCTTGTCTGGCATTGCTAATGCTCCAAATTGTACTTTAGATCTATGGAACAGGAACAGGAACAGTGAATCAATCTTCATATCACCTTAAGGAAAACCCTACTTGTGCCTGTAAGGTTGGTCCTCATGGCCTGTGGGATTTCTTCTCGACCTTAGGCAATTAATTGAGACAATTAATTATTCTTTTTGTCATAGTAGTCATGATGCTGTTCCTATCCACATGTTGCATCCTATTCACAGTCTTAAATGCGTCTTAGATGTTGCATCCTATCCAGTCTTAAATGTTTCTGTGCAGTTACTCTTTTAGTGACTCATCTAGTTGAACCTGATGTGATCTCCACATTGGAAAAACAAGAAAAGATCAAGAAGGTCTTGCAGTACAGTTGGCAGTGAAGATGACTAGGCAGTCTCCAAGCAGTATCTGAATACCTAGTGTTCTCTGAATTTGTCAGTCCCTTGTAAGCCAGAGAATGACCAAAAGAAGGAGCTGAGAGAATATACAAACAGAAATGGCCAAACCATATATAATAATAGAGAGCTCTGACCCACAATCTGCAGAACATATACCAGGAAACCTACTCATTATCTACATTAACCAGCCCAAGAAGCCAGATATCTGTAAGTCAAGCTTGTGACAGGTCCTACCAATGTGCTTAGCAACAACCCAAGAGGGAAAACTATAACCTCTATAACAATTGTCCCAAATGTCAAGGACATCATTAATAAGGGACAGTTCCTAAACTGTCCTCATTTCCATCTTAGTACCAATGACACTTGCAAATATATACCCCTAACCAGTCACTTCTAGAAGGATGTTCAGCTTTGGGTTGGCCCACCTATGGCTTCCCAGTGAGGGTCTCCCGGAAGCTTCCCTTCCTTGCTCTACTGCAAAGCTTTGCCACTGCTCTGTCTGCTGCTGGGACTTGGACAAAATGCAAGTGTTAGTGGCTACTCCCTTGCTATAGCGAGTTCTGATAAATTGAATAGTGTCTCTTGGTTGGTCTTTGCTTTTTCCACAGATATCAGGGCATCTTATCTTAAAAATTTAGTAAAAACACTTTTGAGTTTGTTTTAAGTAACTTTCACTGTGCACATGTACAGCTGTCCATTTGATGTAGTGTTCAATTTAATGGCCACATTTCATTTTCCAATTTATTTACATGCCAGCAACTGATGATTCTGCCTCACAAGGTATTCTCAGCTAAAACTTATTTTGAGTTGACAATCTTAGCATATAAATGGCCTTTAAAGCCTCAGACCACATATTGAAAGAGGACCATTTGTTGATCAATATTTTATCTCCCCTTTGCTCTGTAAATAAAAGTACTGAAGGTCCACATAAAGGAATTCTTGCTGTCTTTAGATATGACAATTTTTAAACTTCCTCACTGGTGAAAGCACCTAAATCCTATTCTTTTTATTATTGTTGTTTTATTTTGTTTTTCCTACTCATGCTGTTCTGTCCTTTCTTTTCCTTTTTTCTATACCTGAAAACTCAGGGAGTATTTCTGAGTGTTCTCCTGAGATGGCTGAAATACCTCAGCAGCCCTTGAATTTTCAGGTTTTACATGGAGGAGACACATTCCTGAGAAATGGACTTTCTTTATGGTTGTGTTGAAATCTCTGGCATTGTTAAAAACTTCCCAGCTTGGAAAAGAGCAGTTTCATACAACTTTCATTCTTTTGTACCCACAATCCAGGGATCCCTGTCTCCTTCAGGCACTCTTTTTTTTTAATTGACCTAAGACATGCAAAAATGTGGTTGGAAAAAATCAAAGAAGCTGGAAGTGAAAGGGTATGAAGGTTAATGAAACTATAATGGTTTTTCAAAAACGAAAACAGCAAAACAAATAATTTTGAAAAAAGTCGATGTTGATAATGCAAGAAAAAATTATTTGTCCTAATATAGAACAAAGGAAGGAAATATTAATCATCTAATGCTTCACAGTGATCAGTTCTTCACATTTCTGAACATGATTTTGCTCAACTGTCTTCCAATAACATTTTTTAAACTGATTTTGAATAATGGACTTGATTTCTAGGATACCTGATAAGAAGATACATGAAATTTTGCATATATTCCAGAGATTTTGCATATATTCCAGAGTCTTTAAATATTTGGTTCATGTGTACAGATGTTTATAAACTCTGGTTTTGCAAGTTCATATAATATTTGCACCAAGATGACATATTAAACAAATTAGAGTGACTTCTTTAAAGTGGGAATTCCATCTTCTGACTGGTTTCCAACATATAAATAAATAGGGTTGTAACTATTATTCATATAAGACTACCTAATTATTTAAATTTTATAAATTTCTTTTTTTGTGTGGTACTGGGAATTGAACCCAGGGGCATTCTATCTCCAAGCTACACTCCCCAGTCCTATTTTTTTAATTTTTATTTTGAAACATGGTCTCGCTAGGTAGATGAGAGTCTCATTACTTGCTGAGGCTGTCCTCGAACCTGCGATCTTCCTGCCTCAGCCTCCCAAGTACTGGGATTACATGTGTGTGCCATCATGCCCAGCTAAAGTTTATAAATTTCTTACACTGGTTTTATGGGCCAGCTAATTTATTACTTCCAGAATATTGTATCTTCTCAGCTGAATTTCTGGACATGAGTTATTCTTTATTTTGCCTCAGCCCTTTCTACTCCCAGCCCCAACACTTCATATGAATCTCTTTCACTCCTTGGAATACTCTTCCCAGCACTTGGTACTTAGCAAATCACTATAGAGTATTCATGTCAAACATTAAAAATATATAACTTCCTGTACCATTAGATGAAGTTAACTACACTGTATGTATTCCTTATAACCATTTGTACCTTCCAGCTTTACCAGTACTTTAACAGATGATAACTTGTATAGATGTATAGTTAATGTCTGCACTGGCATTGCCTGTTATTTATAGGAATTCTGAATGAAAAAATGCTGTGATAAATTGCTTTAAATGAGCATTTCATATGAAGTTGGAGTAATTCTACTCTTCTTTTCAAATTGCTTACACTTCTAGGTATTTGGGGGTTTTTTCTACCTTCATTTGACTCATTCAATTGAAGCACTAAAAACTAGGATCAAGGCTATGTTAGCAGAAAAAAATTATATCCCAACTGTCCCTTGGCCAGCTGTAGTAGTAAAAGGTTTTTAGTATGTGGTGCCCCTTATTTTCAGAACTTTTAGAATGAAGGCAAAGGAAAGTCTTACTGTTGTTGAAATATTTTGCAGCCTCTATAATGGCTGGGCTGACTGTGAATGTCTGCTATATGACTCCATTGAGTTACCAAATAATGTTTTGGCCACCATGAGCCTTAGCCTTATGTAATAGATGAAGGAACATATGACTTTATCAGAAACCACAAGCCACTGTTAGAAATGGATTCTATGGAAGCCACAAATAAAAACTCATAAAATAGAAAGTAATTTGGCATGGCAATTTACTTCTGCAGAAGGATGTGCAACTGACAAAAAGTCTTGTAAGCAAGCAGGCAGTTCACTTAGCTTTTATTCCTGACTTTATCCATCCCCTTCCCCTGATTTGAGAAGGGCTTGAGTTCACCTTGCTGCATGATTGGCTGTTCCCTAGTACAGACAAACATGGTTTTGACAAAGAAACAAAGTCTTAGGGTACATTCTGCATTGATTGGATCACTGCTAGGACAGACAAAGTTTAGAAGCAGTTTAGGGTATACTCTGCATTGATTGACTTACTGCAAAGTTTAAGGTACACTCTTGGAAAAAATTGGTATATAAATTACATAATAGACCCAGGCTGTGGTCACAAATGAATACTTAAGCTACAGTCACAACATGGAAAGGAATACACTTCTATGCAATTTACTACTTTGACAGAAAAGATGGTTTTTATTTCTTACACCCCCAGAACTTGTGATATATTCACAGAAAATTATCCTTTCCCCCAGCAGTAGAACTACAGCCTGGAGGCAGATTTATTTGTACTGATGAGAATGAAGGGGCTAAATGTGGGGAAACATGTTTCTACAATGCAACATATCTTACCACCCATTGCCTTGAATTATCAAAGAATGCCATACAGACTACCAGGACAGAAGAGACTGAGTAGACAGTAACAAAGGTGCACACTAGGGTCAGGATGGTCTGGGTGGCTCTGGTCTCAGGGGATTCTCCAGGGGAGTGGTGGGCACTGTGAATATACTCTACTTGCCTCTTATGCCTGAGAAGGATGGTCCCCAAGGAGCCATTTGCTCAGGCCATGAGAGCCAAACACACACCATCAGTGAAGCAGAGCATGGGCAAATACAGGGGAGTTGCAATTGTGCCAGAAATAAACCCTGAGAAGAACCCACCTTGAGTCTATTAGTTTCATTTCTGCTGTTATGAGGGCCAGTCACTCACAAGAATTCCATTGTTTAGAAGTGTAGGCACTGTGAGGTCTGGTCGTGAGGTCATGCTGGAGGAGGACCGAGAACAAAGGAACAAAGAAATAGAGACATCCCTTGACCATTGCCCTGCCCTGAGATGACATGGCCACTAGCACACCAACCAGTGGCTTACACGACTACTCCTGTACTCCCCTTCCTTGCCCCATAAAAGCCCCTAACCTGTAAGTAGGCCGGCTTTTTGACTCTCATGGGCTCTCTCCCCGGTCAGATGCCTCCTTCCAGATTTTATTTCTAAATAAGGCCTGTTCCTTGCTATTGGGTTGTGTTTTCTTTGTGCCCATATACCCCAACAAGAAGCAGATGCACAAACCAGCTGACTAAAAGGATGAACTAATGGACTTGGAGGCTTTGTGTTTAAACTTAATTCACCTGGTGTTGCTGGGGCTGACCATGATTGCTTGGAAGCAGCTCAGGAGATATGTGGCATACAGGGAAGTCCCCTTGGTCACTTGATAAATGTATACAAGTTTATGTCCCACATCATGCTGGAAATACTGCAACCCAAGCTCCATCATTGTGGAATTCCTCTTGAGATAATAGTCAAGGAGCTGGCAAAAGTCGAGTGCTTCACAATCAGGTCTTTGGGTATCAAATGCTTTCCAGTCAATACAATCAACAAGTAATGAAATAGAAGTGAGAAATTGCCAAGGATTCCCACTGCAGACTGGAAAAAGAACATCCCACTGCCAAATTCTCAGGATTCATTCTCTTCCCTGGTAATAAATAAATTTGATAATCATCAACAAACCCAGAAGAGAAAATTAACAAGTATTTTATTCAAGTTGCTTAAAGCAAATGCTCATCACTTCATCATCTTTACATATGTTTCCCACTGATGACTGTCTTCTAAAAGTGTTTAGGTTATGTTAGTATATATTTTATGTTGATTTCAGTGGGACATATACATTCAATGAAGGTAATTGTTTTTTTTGGGGGGGGTGCTGGGATTGAATCCAGCGACTCACATATGCTAGCCAAGCACTCTACCACTGAGCTGCTCTCCAGAACTTAATGAAGTTTCATGATTAAAATATTCCTATTCTCAAGACTCAACATTTCTGTTCATTAATTCAAATGTTCATGTCATATATTTAATGCTTTATTGATTGTTGTTGCTATTTAATAGTCTTTTTTGAAAAGAAAGGATTACTGTTACAGCCTCATTTTGCTTAAGAATAAGATACAAATATCACACATGTAATAAGAATGAACTGATTATATTTGTTTAATGACTATTGATTAAAAATGTTTGATAGGATACAAGAATTGTTCTAAACCAAGATTTTGAAGTAGGGCACTAGTCTCCTTAAAAGTCAGAGAAAAAAGAACTACAATAGTTATCAAAATTTCAATTGTGCAAAATTGTTATCCTTTAATAAATATGTGAAATTAACAAGCAAAATGTTTCTAAATAGAAAATTATTTTTTCAAGTCTGGTTATACAATTTCTTAAATTCAATTAATTAAGTCAGTGATTACTAATGTAAAACATTAATATTCTTCCCACACATATACAAAAGGAATGAAACTATTGCACTGTAATTTCTGCATATGCATTTAAACTTCATTTTTAAATTATATGAATGCAAATAAAAACATGCTGTCCTCTGAACAAAAAGTACTATTTTAGAATGAAAAAGAAATGATTAAATAAATGAAGTCATACCATGTTATCAGTTGTTAAATATCATTATACCAATAAGTCTATTCCCACTAATTCTGTACATTAGATAAAATTCTAATGAATTCATGAATGTATTTTTAAAAATGAGGCATTTCTGAAGTTCAAAAAAATAGAATTCATAACAAGAGAAGTTGAAAAGAATATTTGTACATTTTACTTCTGATAAGGGGTTAATATTCAGAATATGTAAAGAACACCTACAGCCTGAAAAACAGCACCAAAATTTAAAGTAGGCACAAGACTTGAATACATTTTTCTCCAAACAATACAAATGCTGACAAGTGTTTGAAGAAATGCTTTAAGCTCAACAAGAAAGCCATCAATATTGCATAATTCATCCTAGTCATGCTATATAGAATAGTTTGATCTATACATATAGAAACTAAAATAATGGATGTCAGGGGCTGCAGAGAGAATGAATGGTGAGTGGTTGTGAATGGGTACAAAGCTTCAGGTTTGCACTGAAAAAGTTCTGGAGATAACTTGTAGAACAGTATAAATATTCTTAACACTACTGAACTGTATACTTAAAAATGGTTAAGATAAAAAATGCTTGCTATGTGAATTTTACCACAATTTCAAAAAGTAATGGGCATTTTAGTTAGTGAATGAGGGGTGCTGGCTCTGTTGCTCAGTATAGAGCTACGATGATAGTGGCCAAATAGTAATGACACAGGCTTAGGCATGCAGACGAAAGGTGTAGATGAACTTGTACTTCTGTCTGTAGGAAAACATTAGGAAAGTATTAGGCCAGAGTGTTATATAGAAAGTTTTTATGGTTTGAGGTTCATTTAGTGAGAGCAGTGCCTAGTAGGAGATTATCATGTGAGAGCTGTTGAAGCCCTAGACCAATGCAATAACAGTAGGGATAGAGAAAGCCACTCATATTAACAAGTATTTTTCAGAAGTGGAGGGATACAACACTACAACTCCAGGTGACATCAGTGTGTCTTGCATATGATAAGTAAATCTAGATCTCTATACAAACCATTGGGAAGTTATTTTAGTGAAAAAGAGCAATAAAATGAAGCTAAATATCCGCCTTGTCTCAGACTAGTTGAAGTACCAAGAGAACATGTCATAGTCCCAATATGCCAGGTATTTGGGTGTGTGTGTGTGTGGGGGGAGAACTACTACAACTTTTGACTCTTACTCCTCAGATTTTCATCAAATTCTTTATTTCTTAGTTGGTAAACACCTTATACTTTCACCATTCTTGAAATAATTGGATTAACAGATATCCATAAAGGATTCCATCTGTTGATAGGCATCTCAGCTGGTTCCATAGTTTGGCAATTATGAATTGTGCAGCTATAAATGTAGATATACATTCATTCACAGGAAGGTGGGGAGGAAGAGGGAGTGGGGTGAGAACTGGGGGAAGGCTCAATGAGTGCTGTGTGCATGTATGCCTCTATCACTCCAAACTTCATCAGAATGTATGATTACAATGCACAAATATATAAAAATATGCATTACATTCCTCCCTGTAATCTAGCTACTCAGATGCAAAAATAGAATTTTAAGCTTCCCCAGAAGCACAAACATTTCTAAAGAGGAGATATGGAAAGAATAAAGGTGTATTCAGAGACTTAGGATAAAATTATATTAGAGAAAGATAAACTAGAAAATAACAAAAGATAGCCAGGTGTGGTGGCGCATGCATGTAATCCCAGTTCTTGGGAGTCTGAAACAGGATGATCATAAGTTTGAGGGCACCCTCAACAACTTAGTGAGAATCTCAGCAACCTAGCAACAAGACCCTGTTTCAAAACAACAAACACACACACACACACACACACACACACACACACACACACACAACAGACTGATGATGTAGCTCAGTAAATGCCCACAAGTAAACTTGAACCCACAAGTAAAATGCTTGTGGGTTCAATCCCCAGTACAAAAACAAATAAAACAAGATAGGAAATAGTTCAATTTTGAAACTGATAAAAATTGCTTATACCACTGATGTCAGAAATAACTTAGTTCTTTAAATTCTTATTTTTTTGACCTAAGAGGGAGGAAAGATGATTTTGTCTTCTCTAGCTCTTTGTTTTTTCCCCACGGAGACAAAAATACCAGGTTTCTAAGCATGCCCTGTTTTCTTAGATCAATAATAACCATATTCCTTACAGTCTCATGAGACAGGAGTGTTGGCCTGAATTGAGAGTCCCCCATACTGTGTTATCTGACATAGTCTGCTGGCATATACTATCATGTCTGTGGCTCTGAAAAATTAAGACACATAGAAACTCACTACAGAGAGAAGAGCAAAACACAGACATGCAGTCTGAAACCAAATTATAGTAAAGTCTAGGATATATAACTATTTCTAAACTCACCAACTCCATCCTTCAGGAGCCAACTACGAGGGACGCAGAGAGAGAGAGAGAGAGAGAGAGAGAGAGAGAGAGAGAGAGAGGGAAACATCCAGACTTGTCCTAAATTCAACTGAGGAACATTTCCTCATCATCTTGCCATGAATAAAACCGCACAAAGAAAATTCCAAGTCTAGGAAGCCACTCCAGAAGGCTCCTCACTTTCAAGTTTTCCAACTGTGAAAATTTAGTACATGGTCACACACTCATTAAATAAATTTCCTCTGATTAGGTTTGACCAGGGATTAGGATGATAATGAGCAAATACAGAGTGTAAAGCAAGACAGGGACCCAGCAACACCAACATGAAGTAGAGAGGAAGAAAGGAGCAAGAGAGAATATGAACTATGTCAGAGCACAGATAACAACAATCAAAACATGGGACCATTATGGAAAGATGAGAGACAACTAGTTATAGATGTGTTTATTTTAACATGGAAAGCACAAATGAATCATGTTTTCTGACAAAAATCATAATAAAGACAACAATTTAGCCAATTTATAGAGAACAATAAGCAATTTATACAAAAGAATGGAAAAGGGAAGATTTAAAAAAATTAAATCAAGATTAAAGAAATCCCAAATTCTGAGAGATCAGATACAGACTTACTATTTTCCAACACCAAAGTAGAAAAACTGACCTAACTGCAGACCAGTAATTGAACAACAGTGCTTTTTCTAACACAATTGAAATGAGATGTAATTAAAAGGACACTAATCTCAATACAATTTTCTTATGGGTTTATTTGTTATGCCAAAAAACTCTCTCTGAGCCCTGAGGTCAAGACAATTCAGGAGTGGGTTTTGGAAGTAGAGCGAGAGTGGATTCACAGACAGGAAAACACCTTCAGCGACAGAAGCTCCAGGAGCAACCTGTTGCTAAGCGCCATGTGTGGCACTTTTCACAGGAGCCCAGGTCATGTGGGCTCTGAGGATGGCATGTCCCCTCCACATTGCTTAAATTCAGGATGACCTGCAAGCTTCGACTACTGGACAGAATAGCATCAGGACTATGCCTTTGGGGTCTGAATGTGACCTGGACTCCCCCTCACCTTCATTCTAGAATAGTTGCATATCCTAAAACTCTCTTTAAATTCCCAACACATCAGGAATGATTAATAGCCAATGACCAGATTTCTGCATTTGGATTTCAATTGACAATTATTTTCAGTATTCCTGTGAGTTCCTAAGAATAACACTAATTGCTGCTTCTTAGATAACCCCCAAGGGAAGACTGTGAAAATTGTGCCTAAAAGCTTTTCTCTACTAAGTAACTGACGGCAATATTCATTACAAACCAGTTTTTCACATCAACTCTTAATGCAGAGTCCAAAGGGAAATAAAAGCCATTCACACAAGTCATGCATGATCCTTGTTCCTGAACATGCATGTTTCCTAAGTAATTATGTAGAACATTTTAGTTAAGTGTGAAAATCCATTTTTTGATAAAAAGTTTTATCCCACTTAATTAAAAATTTTAAGAAATGACATTAATATCCATTTTGTGCATATGGTTTTAAGACAACCAAAGTTTAATCATAAGAAGGTGGAGCTGGGCATTGTGGCCCTCGGCTATAATTTCAGTATTTGGGAGACCGAGACAGGAGGATCGCAGGTTCAAGGCCTGTGTCAGCATCTTAGTGAGGGCCCTCAGCAACTTAGTGAGAACCTGTTTCTAAAACAAAATAAAATAGGGATGAGGGTGTAGCTCAGAGTAGAATACCCTGGGTTCAATTCCCAGTAAACACACACACACACACACACACACACACACACACACACGGAACAAGGAAGAAAAGGAGGAACATTCAGTCTTCAAAAGGACTGACATCAAGAGAACCCCTAGCAGCCAATAGAAGGAATCACATTTGAACAGGGTGTGTGAGGAGAACACAGTCCATTCTGCACCTAACAGGAAAGAGCCCCCATTTTCTGTGAAAGCCTGCTCAGGTTCTCTCTTCCAAATCCAGTAACAGAGTCACATTCTCTCTCTGTGGGAAACTGTTCTAAGTTTAAAAAATATTGGCTTAAGGATTTATAGCTTCTTGCTTGCTTTGGCAAAAGACTGCCTCTCTTGAACCCCTTTGCTATCTAAGCTGTTTCCTCCTGTTTCACTACACTTATTGCTTGCTTTGCTTAAAGGTGGAAGACCACCTATGGAGGTTGCTAGGGACAGCAGCCTCTGCCGCTCTTGCAAAAACTGACAGATAATGACTTATCTTCTAAGCATTCCTAACCCAAATGCTCTACTCCTTAGCTAGAGACAGTTAATGATTTGATGACCCAGCCTGAATTCTGTAAACCTGTAATAAAAGGAAGAGCTGAGCTTTGTTAGAGGAGTTTGGCTCTCTTGCCTTTCTCCCCTCTCACCTCTTTGAGACTTACTTACTCAAGGATATTTGTCCTCTTTTACTCATCCAATGCCACACAGCTTAACATTACTACATTATGGATATTAAAAAGACAATCTGAAGGATGGCTTCCTGTAAATATCACATGCCCTTGGCAAGGAAACTCAGGATTATAAATTCTCAAGGCCGAATTAGGCAAATTAAGACCTAAGACAGATTACCCCAATATTTATAAAAAATGTTTTCTGCACTAAGTCAAATACATCAATCTAAAAATATTTCTATACATTTCTTAATGTATAGACATATTATGAACTCACAGTACAGTTATTAAAACCAGGTCTTTAACATTCATATAGTAACATTTAATCTATAGGTACTTTTCAATTTTGAACAATAATCCCACTAATGCCATTTAGGGCACAAGAAAACAAAATATTCTAGTCAAAGATTCAAACTAAAATATTAGAATTCACTTAGCAGTAATCTCCTTTGAGACTATTAAAATATCCAAATTGAATTGAATGGCATAGGATACCATAATAAAATAAGACAAATTATAGACCAAAGTAAAAGAAAGCAACAATAACAAAACCCCAAGATGTGTAGCAGCTGGATGACCAAGTGTTATAAAACGCTCTCAAAAACACTGCAGTAGAAAAAAGGAGGCAGAGAAATAGGTCAGGAAAGTAACAGAAAAAGCCAACCTTAATGCTAAACAAAAATAAGAAAAATTATGGAACATGTGAAAATAGGAATAGAACAAATGAGACATCTGAATATCAAAATATAAAAGTGTTGTAGGTCCTTTTCTAAAGAGGCTGTGGGAAAGGGTATTCATACCTTGGTGGTTTTACAGTATTTCAGAAAGCTTTAGAGAGAAGCTGAATATTTCCTACAGGCCCATGTATTGAAAGCTTGGTCCCCAGGATGATGCTCTTGGAAGGTGGGGAAACATTCAGAAAGTGAGGCCTAGTGAGAGACCTTGAGGTTGTTGGAGGACTACCCTAGTGCGGCTTGTGGGATTCTGGCCTCTTCCTGTTTTTTTTTTTTTTTTTTCAGAAAAGAGACCATATAAAAGAAAAGTTATAATGACTGAATTTCAATTTCTCAGTAAAGAGGAAGAGACATGAGAAATATTTTATTGAAGAAATGGTTACATGGAAAGGACTTAACTGGCACACAATTCAGGCATTTTGTGAGCCTTTGAGAGACGAACTGGTCAGAACATGGCTAGTGTTGTAAAGAACATGTCTCTCCCCGAGTCAGTAAATATAGTGTAGGGATGTAAGACTTCTTAGGAAAAAGAAGTAGACAGGTATGATCAGGTGGTCTGTCTGATGGTCAGGGAACTGGGCTGGTTACTAGGCTGGTTCCTGTAGGGTCAGGACTGCAGAAGCCTCAGAGACATGCTAAACTTTACCATTTCCTTTAATGGCATTTTCTTTAATACCAAGAGCACCCTAACAGTAGGCTGAGAACAGCTCTGCTTGGGGACATTTCCTCCTGGGTTTCCAAGACACATCAAGTCACATGGAAGAGCAGAGGAAGGACATAAAGGTCCTCTGTGATGACAACAGGCCAGCAACTGCAACCAAATCAAATGACAGAAGTCCTGCCTAGGTCAGAGGCATGATGACAACTCAGGACAAGTTTTTATTCTTCAAAAGTTTTTTTGTGGTACTGGGGATTGAACCCAGGGGCATTCTACCTCTGAGCTACACTCCCAGCCCTATTTTTTATTCTTTATTTTGAAACTGGGTCTCACTAAGTTGCAGAGGGCCTCACTAAGTAGCTGAGGCTGGCCACGAACCCAAATCCTCCAGTCTCAGCCTCCCAAGTACTGGGATTACAAGCGTGCACCACCATGCCTGGCTTCTTCAAAAGTTTTAAGCATTTGTTTCAGTGGTCCACTTTATATAAAAACAGGATGCTTTCCACAATCTCAGCAGCATCTGACAAAAGCTCTCATCTGCCTAAGTCTTTGCTCAAAGCCAAGGATCCCCAGGAAGGGGATTTTATACACCAGTGCATTTACTGAGTCCTGACTGTCTTGGGCTGGGACTTTTGAGGAGGGAATATAATTTATTTATTAAATACACACTTGTGGAAAACATATGCCTATTTGTATATATGCATTGAAATAATGCTAATAAATTGCCCTTAAAATCTTATTTTATAATAAAGTCATTCAGACATAAATGTAGAAAATTTCTATTGGCAAGAGAAGATAAATCAGGCAGGAATAAGATGAGGAAGTTAAGGGGCATAGTAAGGAGTCATTATTTCTCTGGCTGTTAGAAAAAAAACTCCTTTTTCTCTTTATTAGGCTTTCCTGTATATTTAAAAAATACACATTAGAAATGTAAAAATTTTATTTGTCCTAATGTAGAACAAAGTAGCAATAAAGTATTTTTTGCAGTACTGGGGATTGAACCCAGGGGCATTCTACCTCTGAGCTACATCCCCAGTCCTATTTTCTTTATTCTTTATTTTGATATGGTCTCACTAAGTTGTGGAGGGCCTCACTAAGTAGCTGAGGCTGGCCACGAATCTGTGATCCTCCTGTCTCAGCCTCCCAAGTACTGGGATTTCAAGCGTGTGCCACCATGCCCGGCTAAGTATTAATTTCTTAATGCTTAACATGGTGTTAGCTCTTAATATTTAGAAACATAATCTTACACAAGTATGCTTGTCATAGTTAATTTACACTGCTGTAAGAAAATACCTAAGATAAACAACTTAAAGAAGGATAGGTTTATTTTAGCTCACAGTTTCAGAGATTCCAGTGCATGCTTGATTTGCCCTATTGCTTTGTGCCTGTTGTAACCCATTCTATCATGGTAAAAGCACTTTTCAAAGAAGACTGCTCACCTTGTGGTGGTCAGGAAGCGAAGACAGATGAGGGGCTGGTTTTCCAATATCCACTTCGAAGGCTGTCCCCCAATGACCCAAATTCCTTCCACCAGAACCCACCTTTTAAAGGTTCTACCAGCTCCCAATACTGCCACAAGATTGTGACCAAGCCTTTAACATATGGGCCTTTGGGGAACATTTAACAAGTGTTACCTTTTTAATCAGGATAAATTTTATACTGTGATATTGAATAATAAATGTGACTTCTAGGCTTACCAGAAAAGAAAAAAACAAGAAACAGTTGAGGGTCTTGCCACATTTAGAGTCTTTAAATATTTGTTCTTTGTATACAAGAATTTCTAGATTCCATTTTTGCAAAATCATAATAATCCTTTAAGGAAGTCTTCTTGAACAAGTTAGAATGACTTTTAATTTTAATTGACATTTAATTTTAAATTTAAGTTATGGTGGAGTCAGAGGGAGAGATTAGAATTATGCAGCCACAAGCTAAGCAACTCCTGAAGCCACCATAGCCAGAAGAGCAAGCGGTGTCTTCAACATCTTTGGGACATTGCTGCCCACAACATTGTTAATAGAAATGACCACCATCTCCTTGATACATACTTCACACTTCACTTGTATAATCCTGAAAAGATTGAAGAATTTTATAGAAGTGAAGGGCTTAAGAATTCCTTGCATCCAATGTGGTGGTGTCTCAATTTTGGAATAATGCCAGACCATCTTGATACATTTGTGTCTTGCTTTGTGGTGAAGACATGGAATGGAAAAGAGGATGTCTATCAGCTGCTGATTTAATGGAAAGTCTGTTTAGATGGGCTGAAATACTTTTGTCAGCAGATTCATGCTCACAACCAAAATGAAATAATTTTTGGGCTAAATGATGGCTACTATGGTACTCCATTTGAAGATAAGGGTTATTCATTTTTTGCCGGGGTCCAGCCTCGACTGGTTCAAGGGAATCCCTGAAGGAGGTGTAGGGTCGGCAGGGGAATGAGAGACAGGAGGCTCAGCAGTTCAGTGAAGCTGCAGGTACTGTCTCTGCCCAGCGAGCATCAGACTTTATTTTTTATACCTTTTTTACATCAGGAAGTCTTAACGCTAACAATTTTCTGCTTAGTACATCATGAAAAATAAAAAAAATATATATATTTTTTGCAGTACTAGGGATTGAACCCAGGGGCGTTCTACCTCTGCACTACACCCCCGGCCCTATTTTTTTATACTTTATTTTGAAACTAGGTCTCACAAAGTTGCAGAGGGCCTCACTAAGTAGAGAGAGAGAGAGAGACAGGGAGAGAAAGAGAGAGAGAGAGAGAGCTGAGGCTGGCGCGAACCCGGATCCTCCAGTACCCGCCTCCCAAAGTACTGGGATTACAAGCGTGCGCCACCACGCCTGGCTGAAAAATATTTTTTACTTAGTACACCGTAGGACTCTTTACAGTGCAGTCATTTACCCACAGTTATTAACAACCCATTGTCCAGATGGTCACAACATGTTCCCCACTAATTACTCAGGTTCCATGCAAACTTGTGTTTCTTCCCACAATGTCAACTTAGCTCTTTTAATCATTTGCATTGTTCTCAGAAATATCATACTATAACTATACTTGTGCTAAATGTTAGAAGCTATGGGTAATGTGGTTAACTAGACCTTATGCCTATACTTAAACTATATTCTATCTTAATGCCATTTATGCTTATATTCTATACTTTATTCTTTCTTTAGTTGAGCTTTAAGTTTTTCTATTTCTTTCTGATGACCTTTCATATTCTTTTTAAGGAACTCTTTTATTTCTCTGTTTTTGGTATTATCTATCCACCATTTATAATAAGTGAGTAATGCCTGTAATTGGTTAATCTTAGATGAAGTGGAAGAAGCACAAAATGTAGGGCTTCTAGCAATCCTTATCATAAAGTTTGTGTCTCTAGCTCGGACCCTTTTGCCACCATTCGCCTTGAAGGTAAGCACCCGTGTAACTTATAAGAGGGTCAGTCACAGGCTGATAGTTACAGGCTTGCTTGCTTGTTTTCCTCAAAGGGGAAACCAGAGCCTCCTACCTATCCAGTAGGCAGGCCTCCCAGAAGCCATAATTATTGGTACAGCAGGTCATTGTTTATGTTCCTCCTTGTTCTGAGCACTAGCTAATAATTTACAGATTGGTGGGTAGTACTCATTATCTGGTTTAACTCTCTTTTCCTATAAATTATTTCTATACTGGGAACAACAGTTTCCCTGCATTTCACCTGTATTTGAGTCATTCTGCGTAAATTGAGTTTTTGGCATAAGTCCTACAATTCCCGTCACCAATACCACAATTATTAACATTAATAGTAAGGCCACCAACAGGCTAGGCTGCCATTAGAGGATATCAGCTCTGCAACAAGCCTCCTTCTGCTGTGACTCTGTCAACCAGCTGAAGAAACTTTGGCTTTGCCTTTGGTGTCACCAATCCCACAATTATTAATATTAACAGTAAGGCCATCAACAGGCTTGCCGCCATTAGAAGATGTCAGCTCTGTGACAAACCTCCTTCTGCTGTGACTTGTCAAACAGCCGAAGAAACTTTGGCTTCGCCTTTGGCCCCGGCAATTTTTATTTATTTTTTTGGTACTGAGGATTGAACCCCAGAGCATTCTACCTCTGAGATACATCCCCAGCCCTATTTTTAATACTTTATTTTGAAACAGGGTCTCACTAAGTTGCAAAGGGCCCCACTAGGTAGCTGAGGCTGGCTGTCAACCTGTGATCCTGTCTCAGCCTTCCAAGTACTGGGATTACAAGCATGCACCACCACACCTGGCTACCATAAGGGTTATTCAAATCCTCAGAAGAATATTCTTCTTCAGGTGGATCAGAACTGTGTTTGTAATTCTTATAATGTCTTCTCTTTTCTATGGCTTCATAGAGCACACTGTGCACTTAAACAGACTCAGGTAACAGTTCAGAAAATTGGAAAGGAAATTGAAGAAAAACTAAGGCTCACATCTACAAGCAAAGAGTTGAAAAAAAGTGAATGCAATTAAAAATTTTGGTTTTCAACCAAGCACCTCAAGCTTCATCTGAAGAATAAATCCCTCAATGAACTGAGGAAGGGAGTGCACTGCAAAATGAGAACTCTTTCCGAAGACTAATGATCAGTTGACAATTTGTTGTAGGCAATTACTCTCTGAGCTTTCCTACATTTACCCCATTGATTTGAAAGAGAATAAGGATTACTTTGTGTGTAGTATCAAGTTACCAAATTCTGAGGACATCCAAGGCATGATTTCTTGGAAAGGAGAGTCCGTATGTCAAACAGTGTCTCATTGAGAACATGGACTGATTCCATACAGGCTGTGGTAGTGATAAGAGTCTTAATATTTTGTCCTGTCTGGATCAGTGGGTGCTTGGTTCCTTAATAAATCAGCTGCCTCAGTGATTGGGAAGGCAGGATGCAAAAGATGGTGGAAGCAATACTGTTGCCCTTGGTTACACTGCATGTTTGGTCTCCATGATTTCCTTTTTCCTACAAGTGCCCCTCAGATACCCTATAATTCATAAGGGATCTAGATCAACAATCAAAGATAATATCAATGACAAGCTGACTGAAAAGGAGAGTTTCCATTGTACACATAGGAAGGGGAGAAGTTGCAATTTGATTATGGTGTTATCTTCTGAACAAAAATATAGCACAGCTAAGATATCAACATGAACTAGGGACTCAAGACTTGAGGCAAATGCTCCTAACCTGAAAAACTTCATGGAGCATGGACTAATGGTCAGGTGTGACAGATATTACACCTACAGTGCAATCCCTGTTCCAAAGAGACAAAGCCCCATATTTGGGGGTACATATGTGGGATTCTCTGGGGGGAATACCTTCACCAAAGGACATCAAAAATGGGCCAGCTCAGAGAAAGAGAGACTGCAGTACAAAACCCCCCTCCCAGTTACAGCTCAACACTGGCACAGCCTGGGACCAGCACCCCTCCCATGGGAGAATCCAAGAGAAAGATGGCATCTCTGTCCTCCTACTTGGACACCTCCTTGGACTTCTCCAAAGAAAACCAGAAAAAAGACACCGATTTGGGTGACAGCTTAAATGGAGGCCACATGAGCATAAACACTAGCCAAGAACAAGGAGCGGCCTTCTCCTGGCATCCCGCCACCATAAATGGCACTCTCCTACCCAGCGAGCAGGCTGGCTCTGCCAGTGCCCAGCTGCATGGGGAGTTCTGCCTTGCCCCAGAGGCCGAGCTCTGCTGCACTGTGGAGTAGGCAGATCATTGGGCTGGAAGCCATGGGCTTCACCTCAGTGAAGCTCGAAGCTTTCAACTGCATCCCAGTGGACAGTGCTGTAGCAGTAGAGTGTGATGAACAAGTTCTGAGAGAATTTGAAGAGTTCTCCTGAAGGATCTATGCACTGAAAAAAACATGTATCCAGCTTCCTCTGGCCATGTAGGAGTTCTAATAAGTGAAGAGAACAGACAGACAGTAGGACCAGGGCAGAATCACTGTCTGCAGTGAGGATCAAGCTGCACTTATTGCCATTTTTATTAATTATGACTCAAAATGAATCTTATTGGAGGATATTCCTCAGAAAAACAGACTCTGGGACTCGAGGAGGGACTCGGGATCATTGTGTATTGTGGGCCAGGCAAAGTTCGAGTTTGCTTTTCAGGCCTGATGAGTGTTTTAAGGCAAAAGTCACCCTTTAGTTGAAAGAGCTTATAGATCGAGTCACCTTATAGGTATTTGTCTGCTTTTTATATACATTTTTATGTTATCCTCAGAGGGAAGATGGTAATATATAAATAATAAACTTAACTTTAGTTTCTTATAAGCATTTGCCCTCATCCTAGTTTATCAAACTTTAGGAAAATGGAATATTCAGAAATAGCTCTTTACAAGTAAGGGGTCATAGCCGGGCGTGGTGGTGCACGCTTGTAATCCCAGTACTTGGGAGGCTGAGACCGGAGGATCCAGGTTTGCGGTCAGCCTCAGCTACTTAGTGAGGCTCTCTGCAACTTAGTGAGACCCTGTTTCAAAAAATAAAGAATAAAAAAAATAGGACTGGGGGTGTAGTCCAGAGTTAGAATGCCCCTGGGTTCAATCTCCAGTACCTAAAAAAAAAGTAAGTGGTCATATGTTTTCTCTAATATGCACAAGCTAGGGAGTAATTGGGATACCAGATGGACTCCAGATAATGGAGGAGAAACCTCTGTAGAGCCAGGGAGGTGGTCTAAGGGAAGGGGAGAGGGAAGAGTGAGGTTCATTAATGGAATCACTACCATTGACTATGTGTACATATGTGAAAATACCAATGTCAATCTTGGTACTTTGTATTGGGAAGGGGGAA
>PVJS01003456.1:0-75492 GCA_004027185.1 Glis glis | reverse complement strand
AACCGGGTCTCACGAGGTTGCGGAGGGCCTCACTAAGGAGAGAGAGAGAGAGAGAGAGAGAGGGAGAGAGACAGAGACAGAGAGAGAGCTGAGGCTGGCCACGAACCCTGATCCTCCGGTCTCTGCCTCCCAAAGTACTGGGATTACAAGCGTGCACCACCACGCCCGGCTGTTATTTTTTAATGAAAGAAATATAACCCTGTGGAGTACTTCTGCTTTTCTGCTTTTATCTCATTGCCTAGATTTGATACCAGGTTGTCCCTAATTGTCAAGTAATTTGAAAAAGTGAATACCTTTCCTATTTTTATAATGAAGGAAGTCAGTGGAATAAGATGTTGTAATTGGCTTTTAGACACCAGTCTACAGTGTCTACAACACTTAAAATTCATATATTCGTGGCTTTACTAAGTGTGCGTATACATATATGTATATTTTAACTAAGTATATATATAAACATGTGTATATGTGTATGTGTATATATACATATATGTGTATTATATATTATATATTGTGTATAATTATATATAATACACAAATGCATATTTGTATGTATATATAAACTTATAAATGCTGAAAAATTCCTCGATTATTTATATTTTAATAAAATCTACAATACTTATGAATGTGCTCCTGAGCTATTTATCTATATATTTTATAAAATTAAATTATATTTATATATATTATATGTGTACATAGGCATATTGTATAAATAAAAACTAATTTCTTAAAATTTATTATTTAAAATCAAAGCAGATATCTTTAAAAAGTAATAATTGAATAATCATTGCTTTCATATCAATGTAGAGAAGTAAAAATGTAGCTATAACATTTCTTTTTCTTTCTTTCTCTTTTTTATGGTGCTGGGGATTGAACCCAGAGGCATTCTACCTCAGAACTACACCTCCTGCCCTTTTTATTTTTTATTTTATTTTATTTTTTTGTTTGTTTGGAAACAGGGTCTTGCTAGGTTGCTGAGAGTCTAACTAGGTTGCCAAGGCTGTCCTTGAACCTGAGATCCTCCTGGCTCAGCCTCCCAAGTACCGGGATTACAGGCACACACCACCAAACCTCACTCAGCTATAACATTTCTAAACCATGTTTCATGTGTCAGTATGCACAAATTTGGGAGATATATTAATTTTTTGCAGTATTGGGGATTGAACCCAGACCATTGTGTGTATTAGGCAACTGCTCTACCCCTAAGCAACATCCCTTAGCCCAGGAAAGTCTACTTTAAAATAAAGTAAAACATACATATAAATGAATACATTTTATAGTTACATTGAAATTAAAAACCTGAGAGAATAATTACCAAATTGCATTTCCAAAAGAACATTACATTCAGTTCTGCTTACCTTGTTCTGCGGCATTCCTCCCTAGGCTCCGTTTTTGTATATTTTCCTAATTCATTCTAAAAGTAGGAAAGCCTTATGTGGATTTTGCTTTGGTAAAAATGGCAGATATATGGATCTGGTTGTCTATTATACTCTATGCTGGCGGCCCGTGTCATTACACCCTCCTCTGATCCCAGCTCAGGCTTTACATGCGCAGCTCACTGCCTGCAATTGTCTATATGAATTTACCTGTTGGGCTCTGACGAGGTGGCCTCAACTACGCTTATTTTTGTTTTGTTTTGTTTTCTGCTTAGTTCTTGTGTAGTTTATACCTTTAAATGCATTCCAACAAATTACTTTGCTACATGAGGTAAATGAAATTTCAGTTTCTTTCCCTCTCAACAAAAAAAATATATATATAGAAATCAATTGCTACCTATATTCTGATTGGTGCAGAGCTGAGGTTTTATAAAGACCATGATGTTTTAATTTGATCTATCTTCATCTGCTTTACATTTACTGTGGAGTTTGCTAATATCTTATCCTCTGGGTGTCTGTCTCACTTGAATTTTGTTGGTGTAAGATTTTCCATTTTCCATTTCCATAGAGGGTTTTTGTATCATGTTTTGTTATTTTTTAAACCAGTAATTAAGAAAGGCTGATTTGAATATGAAAGTCTTAATCAATACTTTAAAAAAAGAAAATGATGTTAACTAACTTGGGTGGAAAATAAAATGAATGTCAAAGAAAACAGGAAGATAATGGCAAGTTAAATTTATTAAAATTGAAAAAAATTAGAAACTACAATTGATTGTGGTCAAATACATATTAAGCATGGAAATGAAATCTATATTCAAAATGGATAAATGAGAGATTAGGGTGGGATTATATGAGTATTCAGTGTCCTTCACTGCTAATAGTAAGATTTAGTATAGGCATTTTTATGTAATTCGCAGTAAGCCAGTTTTGAAAATTGTTCTTATTAAAGAGTCTAATTGTTGGGTTGGACTCAGTATTTACTAGTCTTCTCTGACCTGGAAAAGACTGAATATTGATTTACAAGTCACCAAGAAAGAAATGACAAGTGAGGCTTTTCTTTCCCTAATTAATGACTTCAATAACTTAAATACTACTACTACTACTACTACTACTACTACTACTACTACGCAAAAGAAGGAGACAGAAAGAGGAAAAGAAGAAAGAAAAAAGTATGGGGGCTGGGGAAAGAATGGTGTGGGGGGTTACCACTTACTACAAATGGACCATTTATTTAATTCCCTTTAAAATATGCAAGAAATTGACATGATGCATTCTTTGTGATCTTAGAGTTTTATTGCTTCCATTTTATAAACTACATATGAAAATAAATTTTTACATACTAATATCTTTGAAAGCAGCAAAAATTCATTTGAATATTATTTGGCAAATGGCTGTTCAGGGTGGCATTACTAGGGAAAGTCTAACACAGAGAAATTTTAGGTAAGGTATAGAAGTACACAAAGAAAAGTCAGTCAATAATTGAAGGTTTCATTTATTGATTTAAAAGGCTTCAGAATGCCATTTACTTGCAAATAGTGATACATACAATATACACACGCATATAAGCACATTGATTGGAAGGTACAGCATCATGAGTTTCAAACTGGCAAAACTTCTCAACTTAAGCTGCTATATGAGACACAATGAAAGAAAATGTTTCTTACTCTGCAAAACTTCAAAAGAGACTGATGAGATAAAATAAAAATAACAGATGAGACACCTTTGCCATATTTAGTTATGCACTTTGGGCACTCTTTCCATGTCATTTTGGCAGTGATTGAGAATACCAATAAGGAAAAAAAATAACAATTATTTTGAGGGCATGCAGTTAGGTACATAGCAACTAACCTGAAGCTCTGTGGATTCCAGATGGGACAAGTAATCAGATTACTTGTGGGTGTTTTAATAGTACCCACAGGGTATCATAAAACCACTCACCATATGTTTAATATCCATACAGATCTGTTTCTTTGAACTGCTACTTTAATCTTCCTTTTTATTTACTTTTTATTGCCATACACTTAAATTGATGTCTTTTCTTATCTACAGATAAACTTACAGGCAATATGTGAACACTCATGCACGACTCTTATCTCTCACTTTACTGTATTTCCTACTTATTTCTTTGATATTTTATTTTTCTGCCTTATAATATGGCTGCCATTCAAGCTTTATGACTAAAGGTTTCCATCCCTGTGTCTCTTTGCTGAGTTTATTTTAGATTTTGAGTTTAGGTATATGAAAGATGGAAACCGAATTGTCACAGGTTGAAAAAAATGGAAGGTATAGAAATATGGAAATTGAGTATAGATTGAATGTAAATCTGTCAGCAATATTTAAGTGGTTCTAAGTCACATTTATGATATGAAGTAATATGTTCCCATGAATTACTGTTGCTTGGTTGTTTGCACAACTGTTTTAATGTTGTCACAGTCTTTTTTTTTTTTTTGATAAATTGGGAACTTGATTTTAAATCAGACTCCAGGAGGGAAAGACCAGCATGCCTCAATAGAACCTGTTATAGATTCAACATGGAACAGCATGAAAATCACAGCAGAGAGAGCACAGAGCATTCCTGATAAGGACAACTGGAACATTTCACATCTACTTTTGTAAGTATGAAACAGGCAGCTATGTTGTTGCAGAGCATTTAATAGCAAAAAGGCCAAGAGAGTTAACTGCCTCACAATACTCATTCTTCCTTCTGTTTAGTAAGAGGATTCCTGAGTTTGAATTGCAGTTGGTAACTCAACTCCAGACTACATTCCCCGACTCCCCTGAAGCTGTGTATGGCCATGTGACCAAGTTCAAAAGAAGGTTATGTGGGACTGGGCATGGTGGCACATGCCTGTAATCCCAATACTTGGGAGGCTGAACCAAGAGGATTGCAGGTTCTAGGACAGCCTCAGCAACCTAGCAAGAACCTGTTTCAAAAGAAAATTATAAAAAGTGCTGGGGGTGTAGCTTGGAGGTAGAATGCCCCTGAGTTCAATTCCTAGTACCATGAGAGAGGAAGGAAAGAAGGAAGAAAGGAAGGAAGAAAGAAAGGAAAGAAGGTAGGGAGGGAGGAGTAATGTGGGCATCAGTGAAATGTGCAAAGTGAGCCATTTTATTAGACCAAGACACTTGTCTTTGACCTTTCATTCTTTCCTTGTCACTGGCTGGAAAATGAAGGATGACAAAGCAACTATGGAAGTCACACATGGAGTATGGTATAGACGTCCCAGTAGTACTAGCCAACTAATCTCTGGATTGTTGTGGATGAGAGGAATATTTTTCTTGTTGTATAAGCAAATTAAGCTCTGTAGTGTGTGAATTTTTATCATCTTTAGCTTGTACCCTGACTAATAATGTGTTGTTTAAATCAGAAAATAAGGAAGCACAGATTAAAAAGTTGTCTATATAAGGGATCCATATGGTTAAACCAGTAGAGGCTGCACTACTTAAGATATTCTGAATAAATGCCCTTCATTCCTGTTAGCTTATAACATCTTAAAGTCATTACCTAGTCAAGGAGAGATCACAGATGTTGCTTTTTATTTTCTTATCAATAACTCCATGAGAAGTTTAAGAAATGTATCTATGATTTTGATAAAACATGTTCAGATATGCTCATATAGGTTTATTGTGATTCAGTTTCCATTTACTCTTAAGTTTTAAGGGCATTTTGTATTTCTCAGGACTTACAAAGTACTTATGATGGTTACACCATTTTTAACATTAATATTCATGGTATGCTTGGCTTTGCAATGACATCTTTCAGTGTAATCTGTTAACTCTGGTTTTCAATACAATTACATAAATTACAGTATTTCAAGTTAAGTTTAGAATTGCATTATTAACTTATCTCTAAAAATTAATAAACAAATGTATGTATACATATTTATACGCATATTCATTTTAAATGGCGTTTTCTTGTATATATTTTACTTTAACTAAAAGTAAACATTCTAAAAAACTTGTTAGTCATCTATATTTATCTGTTGAATGGACACTATTCCTCTCTTAGGTCTACTTTCACACTGAGAATTTATCCCATCTTACTGACCTGATAGCAATTTTTACCTATTTAGAATCTAAATTCCCTGTCTTTTGCATCCATGGCAAATGTTCCTTTTGTATTTTATTGAAAGTATGTTTCTGAAACAACCCTGACTTCTGACTCACTTGTCAGTTTACTGTTCTCTCTTCTGCACTACACAAAGACTTTGTCATGAGTTTAGAGTAGGGAAGAAGTGAGATATCCCATATCTCATATATATGTGTGAGTGTGTGTATATATTTGAAACTTGATATAGACAGGTACTTATTACCCATGACCCATGAGGGACAGTGAAAATAAAAGTGAATATGGAGATACAGGAGATTTATCTCTGCCATCCCCCACCTTTATAAGTAAACATCAGGGTGTGTAGTCTTAAGAAATACTTTATAATTATGGGGTGGCTTATGAAGCATTAGGTAGTATCAAGTTTCCCATGGCTGGCTATTAGAAGTCTGCATGACTGGTGGTAGTGAAAAATGGTAGCATGTGTATTTAGGCAGGTGAACCTGAGTTGGTGATCATGACCCTGTTTTAAAGTAGGCTCAGGATCCCAGAAATTCTTAAATTCAATAGTAAGAGGACAAGCAGAGATAACAAATACCGGTTGTTGAGGCAACAATACAGAACACCAGGAATTCACTACAGGTCACGTGACCTCTAGGAACACTGGCCAGAGGTTTTTTCTCTAAGGATATATGACAACACTTCTTACCCCAAATGCAGTCTTGCTTCTAAAACAAGCCAGTCCAGGCAGCAGACAAAAGCATTCAATTCCCCATTGAGACATATAGATGGTCCAGAGGATACTGTAGAGCTCTGAGGATTCTTTCTCCTCATCAGTAGGAGGCTACACAAACCTCATCTCTCACATCATTCAGTCCATCTCTGAGTGGAGTTGCAGATGTGAGAGGAAATTTAAGAGGCTGAGCATTTCATAGAGCCATACTAAGTATATTTCTAAGATACATGCTTAAATTATAATATTGTAATAAAGCATTGAACTAAAATATAGTGTTTATTTTTCTGCTGCTCAGCAGCTTTTGGCTCATGAGAAAGAGTTATAAAGAAATAAAGAAGCTATGTTTTTCTTTCTACATCTTAATGAAGGGAGCATATTTGCATTTTGTTACAAATACTCTCATTCACGACGGCATCTGAACATGTGAGCCAGTTATTCATTTCTTTCCTCTGAGCTATAAATGCACCCTCATTTCCCTGATCAGTGATACTGGACGTAGGCCCCATTACTGTTTCTCCTTTGCTGTCCAGTGCAAGGCGGGGTCTTGTTAGCAGAGGCACTGGAGGAGCACTGCAAGCAGACAGGCCTGCTTCTGATTCTGGTGCTATATCCCATGTTCTCACAGTGTGGCTGCCAGCGTGGAGTCTTTGGCACTGGCAATCTTCTTGCCAGCCAATGAGTTGCTTGCAGCGATGAGCAAGAGACACAGAGGCCCACCAGCAAATTCTGCTGGCACATGAATGAGTAGATTCCTCAGTTTGGGTAACATCTCAGTAGATGTATTCATAGCAAATTTTACTAGAAACATGATAGGAAAATCATGGTTCCTAGTGAGATTCATAGATATCCTAGCAGTTTCCTTACAAGTATCACTGGTGCCCAGTGAGTGGATTCCTGCTCATTAGCCCTATCCTGTCCACCTGCAGAGACTTATCTGCCATCCAGTGGCCACAACCACTCCGGCTCCAGTGAAATCTGAATTCAAACTTGAGGTGGAGCAGATTGTTCCAAGTTTGCTCCTTCCTTTGAAACTTTCCATTAGTCTGAGAAGTTATCGCTGACTTTTGCACCTTTATCCTTGTTACAGTTGTGTGTACCCCTTTTAGTAATGTCCTTTAAATATTCAATGCATTTTTATGTTAAACTTCCCTTCCTCCAATGACTAGTGCTGCCTCTATCTTGATTAGAACTTGGCTAATGTAACATACTTGAGTTTTTCATTTTACTTGGAGTCCTCTAGATTCTAGGCGATCTTTAAACATTCCTTAAACTTATGACAATGAAGTCCAACTCGTGAATGCCTTGGCAAAAAGAGGAGAAACTAGGTGGAAGGAATAGGGAAATCCCTTATCATTGTAGCTTTCTATAGGTCTAAGATTATTATTATTATTATTATTATTATCTTTTGGCGGTACCAGGGATTGAACCCAGGGGCATTCTACCTCTGAGCTTCACCCCCAGCCCTATTTTTTATTCTTTATTTTTGAAACAGAGTCTCACTAAGGTTGTGGAGGGCCTCACTAAGGTTGCAGAGGGCCTCACTAAGTAGGTGAGGCTGGCTGTGAACCCAGATCCTCTGGTCTCAGCCTCCCAAGTACTGGGATTACAAGCATGCGCCACCACACCCGGCTCCTAAGATTATTTTAAAATATAAAGTTTACTTTAAAAATAATCTGTTCCACAAATACACATGTGAATCCTAACGAAGCTGTTTATTTTTGAGCTTGGAACCAAAGGAATAAACACTAAGTGACTTTAAGGACTATTCATTAGCTAGGAATAGAGTTTGAGATCTGCATCTCCAGCAGAGAAGTAGAATTGGACAAAGACTCTTTCTTAGTCAAATAATACTAGAATTAAAATTCCTCTTGTTTCCTCTTTTTTAATACTGTGGTAAGAAAACTTAAAAGGAAATGTACCCTCTTACAATTTTTTTTAGGTGTAAAATACAGTATCATTGACAATAGGTATAATGTTGTATAATAAGTCTCTAGGAATAGTTCATCTTGTATAACTGAAATTGTATACCTATAGAACTGAAACTCTCAGTTTCTCCTTTCAGTTTCAGCAAGATACCATTCTAGTGTCTCTTTCTATGAGTTCGACTATTTTGATTTTGTTTAGTTGTGTGTATTCCCTTGTAACCAAGCATCTGTAAGATCGTTATTTTGAATTCTCTGCCAAGCCAGCCACAATCTCCATTTCTTTTGGGTTGGTTATTAAAGATTCATTTTGTTCCTTTGATTATGTTTTATTTCTTAATATTCCTTATAGCTTTCATTGGTTTTTCATTTGAAGAAGTAGTCACCTCTTTCAGTTTATAAGGATGGACTTCAACAGGGAAAATCTTTCACCAATCAGCTTGGCTAGAGATTCTGGCAGCGTTTCAAGTCTTTTCAGTAGATGTATATTTTCTATGGACTTGTACATGTAGATTTTTAATGAGGGGAGATGTATCGGTGTCTTTTCCTCTGCCTCCTTTTCTTCTCTTCCTCCTCCTCCTCCTTTTCCTCCTCTTCCTCTTCTTCCTTCTTTCCAGAAGCCTGTAGTCTCTTTCTCTGTCTGGAATTTGACTGTTGTACTTTGGGCTGGGACTTTGGAGAAACGCTCCAATCTCTCTGCCTCCTTCTTTGTAGAGAAACCTCAAGTCTGTGCCTTCTCCTGGTCTTGCTGGTCTGTGCTAGGCACAGCAGGTTACCTGCTTCATTCCTTTGTTCTTAGCTGACCCTGTTCCCTGGATGAGTCCAGACAGGACCTGCCCTTCAGGCAGCACACTGACAGGTGGGGGCCACTAGAGACTAACTCCACTCCTCTCTCTCCCTTCTGGGGAAAAAGCCTCAGTTTCTGCATGATATGAGACATCATGTGCTTTTATCTGACACCGAGTGCACATCTGAAATCATGGCTATGATCTAATGTTTGGTTCTCAATTTTTAGTAGCAACAGTTTGCATTTTTTTTTTTTTGGTGTGTGTTATACTGGGGATTGAACCCAGGGACTTTCTATCTCTGATCTACACCCCTATCCCTTTTTTATTTTTTGTTTTGAAACAGGATCTCAATAAGTCACTAAGAGTCTTGCTAGGTCACTAAGAGTCTTGCTACGTTGGTGAGACTGTCTTCCAATCTGCAGTGCTCCTAAGTACTGGGATTACAGATATGTGCCACCTCACCCAGCTAACAGTTTGCAATTTTAAGATGAATAGTCTATGACTCTAACTAGGTTTTGATAGAATGTTTCAATTATGTTGATTGGGGCATGATCTATGCTTAGAAATTAAAATTTGCAAGTATATTAAATCATTCATTTATTCCACAAATATTCCTATGGTACCTTTATACATCAGGTGCCATGATAAAGATTGGTAGTAAAATATAGTAGAGATGGTCTGTGATTCTCTTGGAGTTTATATTGTAATAAGGGATATAATACATCAATATGTAAACAAAATAAAATAATAAATGGAAGGAGTTCTGTAGGGAAAAATAAACACTAGTTTATCAAGCTCAATTTTCTTTTTTTTAATGTGCTTTTATTGGTGCATTGGAGTCTTACATCACAATGAATATCTATTTGATGTTAATATACATGCACACAGCTCTTAGTGCCCCCCCACCTCCCCCCACCCATATGAAGTACCAAGAATAATGTTGGTATATTTTCACATGTACATATTGTTTATGATAGTAATTCCACTGATTTGCTTCTTTCTTGCCCTTCCCCTTCCCTTGTACCACTTCCCTTGCCCCGCTGAGGGTTCTCCATTATTAACCGGAGTCCTTTGTGTGACCCCACTACTCCCTAGGTTACACATACTAATGAAAACGTATGTCCCTTCTTTTTTTGTGATTAACTGATCTCACTTAACATAATGTTCTCCAGATCCTTCCATTTTCTTGCAAATGATGTTATTTTGTTCTTCTTTATTGCTGAGTAGAATTCCATTGTGTGTATTTCCCACAATTTTGTAATCCACTCATCTGTTTTTTTTATATATAATAAAAATATTGATTTATTGCATTGACCAGGAATGCTAGGACATTGTAAATAGCGTAAAGATGAACTTCCTGTATTTTTAATGCTATTAAGAGGAAAAAATCCAGTCTCATCATTTTGTGTGTTCTATCAAATCTTCACTCATCTGTTGATGGACACCTAGGTTGGTTCCATAACTTGGCCACTGTGAATTGTGCTGCTATGAACATGGGTATGCATATATTACTGTAGTTTTCTGGTTTCAATCCCTTTGGTATGATACTCAGTAGTGGTATAGCTGGATCTTATGGTGGGTCCATTCCCAGTTTTCTGAGGAATCTCCACACTGATCTCCATAGTGGCTGAACTAGTTTGCAATCCACCAACAGTGTAGAAGAGTCCCGATCTCCCCACATCCTCGCCAACATTTTTTGTTGTTTGACTTCTTAATGATTACCATTCTAATTGGGGTTAGATGAAATCTTAGAGTAGTTTTGATTTGCATCTCCCTGATTGCTAATGATGTTGAACATTTTTTCATGTATCTATTGGCCATTTGTATCTCTTCTTTCGTAAAGTGTCTATTCATTTCAGTTGCCCACTTCTTGATCGGATTATTTGTTTTCTTAGTGTAAAGCCTTTTAAGTTCTTTGTATATCCTAGATATTAGACCTCTGTCAGAGGGATAGCTTGCAAATATCTTCTCCCATTCTGTAGGCTTCCTCTTTAGGCTCTTGATGGTTTCCTTAATTTTCACTAGAAATCAAAATTTCGTTGTTGGTACATTTTTCCACTAAAACAAGAAGGAAAGGGTTACTCTCTAATCATTATTTTTAAAACATTTCTTATTAGGAGCTGGGTGTGGTGGTGCATGCTTGTAATCCCAGTAACTTGGGAGGCTGAGACAAGAGGATCACAGATTCGTGGCCAGCCTTAGCAACTTACTGAGGCCCTCTGCAACTTAGTGAGATCCCATCTCAAAATAAAAGAATAAAATAGGGCTGGGTGTGTAACTCAGAGGTAGAATGCCCCTTGGTTCCATTCCCAGTACCACACACACAAAAAAAAATCTAATTAGTATATAATTCACGGTAAGAACAACTAATATATTGAAAAGACAGATAAATTAAAAATTCATACATCAAAGGAAAGCTATTAAGCTATTTAGAGTTTCTAAGATGTGTATATAATAAAAGTGCATAAAAATCTATGATAAGCATAAAATAACTGTTTGTTCCTTAAGTGGCATCATCAAACTGCTAAAAGCTTTCAGCTGAGCCCTCTGGAGATTTGGTAAACATCAATGATTTCTATATCCTAAACCTTTACAGTGAATGTGGTATCTTTATCGGTTTAAACAGCTGTGACAAAGGTATCATAAAGTGAAGAGCTTACAAACAACAGCAGTTTATTCCTCACAATTGTGGGGGCTGAAAAGTTCAAGATAGAGACACTGGTAGATTTGGAGGCTGGTGGGTGTCTGTACCTCATAAGTGGCACCTTCTAACTGCGTCCTTATGTGGTAGAAGGGAAAGGTGGCTCTCTGGGACCTTGTCTATAGGGCTCTGATCCCATTTGTGAGTACTATGCCCTCAGGATCTGAGCTCTACTTCCCAATACCATGGCTTAGAGGTTGGGGTTCCCACATATGAATTTTGAGAGGACACAGATATCCACACTATACCTTCAACTCCTTGTCCCCCTCAAAATTACTGTTCTCATGTACAAAATACATTAATTCCAACCCAACATCCCCCAAAGTCTTCACTCTTTCCAGCAGCAAGTTAAAAGTCTAGAGGCTAATCTAAATCAGACATGAGTGAGACTCAAGGTACGATTCACTCTGAGGTGAGTTTTTCCCCAGTTGTGAACCTCTGAAGTCAAATATATTGTGTGCTTCCAAATAACAGCGGTGGGAAAAATGAAATCATTTCATCCCAAAGGCATGAAAAGATAAGAAGAAATAACTGACAGGTTCCAAATAAATGAAGAATTTCAAGGATTGAGAAAAATGTTTTGCTAGAGTCAGCCCCCAAAGCTGACAGTGGCTGAGATCCTCTCTCTGCAGCTATACTCGGGAGAGGTTGGATCCAAAAGTTCTGGAAAGTTCTTTCTTTGCAGCATATGGTGGCAGTTGTTCCCACAGCAATGCTGGTCATAGTCCAGGACTCAGCTCTCATGGGTTGGAGTTGGTTCCACCAGTCTGGAGATGTGGGGTGGTCCTGCTCTCCACTGTCACACTTGGGGCACCATTTTTGCAATCTGGGTAGGGACACCCAGACCCTCACACCTCATAGAATCTGAGCACCTACAGACATGGCCTTGAGTGGAGGCTGCCAAGGTTTACTGACTAAGATGTTGAGATCCAAGGCCACAAAGGCCGGCACCATACCTGAGCCCACTGGAGCCACGTTGTGGTGATCGAGGAATGAATCTCCAAAATGTGGAAAGCAGAGACCTGTGGTGGCATTATGCAGCAAGTCAGGAGGTCCTGCAGGCACCTTCTTTGAAATTATTCTGTCCCTAAGGAACTTGGACTCTTTGTTTATGATGTAAGAGGCAGCCCCAAGCTCCAAAATGTCTCTGGCTCATTATTTCACTGTCTCGAGGAATAGCACCTGGCTTCTAGAGACATTGCCTAACTATGCCAATCTCTTTACCAAACTAGCTTGGCTACCAACTTGATGGTCTGTTCTGAATAATCTTTCTCATTCACTTCAACATGCTCAGGCTGAGAATTTTTTGACTTTTTAAGTTCTGCTTCCCCTTCGATTAAAATTTCCATCATTATAGTCTTTATCTCCTCTCACATTTTACCATAAGCACTCAAGAAAAAGCCATGTTGTACCTTCAATACTTTGCTTAGAAATTCTGCCACATATTCAAGTTCATTGTTTACAGGTTTTACCTTCCACAAAACAGTAAGGCAGAAACACAATCCAGTCAAGTTATTTGCTGCTTTTTAACAAGGATGACCTTTCCGCCAGCTTCCAATAACATATTCTACATTTTCCCATAACACTTCATCAGAATGGCCTTCACCATCCATATTGCTACCAACAGTTTGTTCACAAACACTTAGATATTCTCTAAGAAGACTGAGGCGTTCTCAACAGTTGTCCTCTTCTGAGACCTCACCAGAATCACCCCTGATGGTCTCTTCATGGATATGTAGCCTTCTTCTAACAAGCAATTAAAAATATTCTAACCATTACTCATCTAGTTGTAAAGCCACTTCCACATTTCTAGGTATATTTGTTATAGCAACATCCTATTCTTGGTACGAATTTCTGTCTTAGTCTGTTCAGGCTACTATAATAAAAATACTGTCAACTGGGTGGCTTATAAGTACTAGCAATTTTCACAATTCTAGACACAGCCAAATTTAAGATCAATATACTAACAGCTTTGATGTCTCATGAAGGCTCATTCCTCCTAAACAGTGTCATCAGTAGTGGAAACAGAAAAGCAGCTCTCTGGAACCTGTTTTGTAAGGGCACTGATTCAATTCATGGGGTCCTGCTTTCATGATCTAATCACCTTCCAAAAGACCTCACCTTCTAAATCAACACCTTGGGAGTTAGGATGTCAACATATGAATTTTGAAGGGACACAGGCCATAGCATGTTGTGTTCACGTGCTTGCTTTATCTGAAACCTGACTTTCCCCTGAAACTCTTCTTCTTTTTTTACCTCTCTTAAGTAGAATCTTTTGTCTTCTGCATCATGCTTTATGCCTTTGGGCTAGGAGGTGGAGTAAGTGTCACCCTTTCTGCTCATTACTGCTTCTAGTTCATTCTCCCTTCCCTGCACACCTACTGCTTTACAGCAAGAGCCTAGATTCTTCAACAATACAAATTACCATGTCCCTTCTTGCAGAAACCTACTCACACCCTGGGTTACCCCCTTTCATCATCCTTGTCCCTCTCTTAATTTAAATTAGCTAAACATGCTATAGTGTTTTGTCTTAAATGTCCTTAAATTTCATCACAAGAGCCAGGTATGGTGGCACATACTTGTAATCTCAGTACTTGGGAGGCTGCGACAGGAGGACCACAGGTTTGTGGCCAGCCTCAGGAACTTAGTGAGGTTCTCCGCAAGTTAGTTGAGACCCTGTTTCAAAATAAAAAAAAAAAACTAAAAAATTAGGGCTGGGGTATAACTCCGAGGTAGAACCCCCCACCCCAGATCAATTCCCAGGACCACAAAAATATTCATCACAAATGAACATATTATTTAAATTACTATACAGGACAAATTGCCTTCTAAAGAGGATGGATAGCTATGCCAACAGGCACAATCTATAATGTTCCTTGGGTTTTGTTGCATGCACTGGTTACTTTTGATGTCACTTTTTATGAGGTCCAGGTGTCTTTCCTGACAGATCTGATATGGAAAACAGAACTGCTTTGCAATGGTGGAAGCCGTTTTTTTTTTTTCTCTCTCTCTCTGAGACATATCTAAGGTCATGATGTGCAAATGTTTATCCCCTGAAGATCTTAAAGGTAACTTACCCATGGGGACTCATTATTTCTCTCCCTGTTGAAATTCATGTTTTATCTTTAGACTTGCATCTGCAAAGAGCTGGCAAGAAAGAGTCATACTGTGTCTGGTGCATAATATAGTGTAGAAAGAGGCAGCAAAACAAGTTTCATTGGGATTTCAAACATTGACTTTTATATTGAAGACATTCAAGATTTATTTATCTTTTTGCTAAATGAAAGCAATAAGCATATAATTATTTAACTAAAAACAGTTCTATTGGTCACTGCATACATTTGCTGGGCTATGTCAATTATGCTCACAGAGCAAACAAATGTACAATTTCAGTGGCTTACATTCACAAAGTTTTATTTCTTGCCATGGATCTATTGCATTGTGTCTTTCATATTTATAAAGTCCTTCAGGATCCAGGATGATAGAGTAGGTACTTTAGAACATTTCCAGTCATCAAGGCAGTAGGAAACACATTTTGGAGGAGTTTACTCTGCAATTAAATGCTGTTATCTGGAAGCCATTGGTGTCTCCTCCTGTGACTGTTCCCATATCATGACCACTTCCAAAGAAACCCCAAATCCCACCCATGTCAGGAAGATGGAGAGCATAAGTGTTTGGTGATCCACATTAATAACTACTGCATTCATATATTTTTCAATAAATTTTTTTCTTACGAAAACTGTTGATACAGTCTGATTCGAATGTGTCTGTAGATCATACCTCAAAAGTCAAACCAAATGAAATAGAACATTAATGGAGATAGAACACAGAAGTTGAGGACTTTTCTCTTTCCAAAAATCACTTTATCTAGTTAATTAAAAAGGAGAAAGTTTAGGTTTTGATTACTTTATAGTAAACCTACATGTTAATATGGATATAATAATATAAACATAGATTACAAATTAAATCCTCCATTAATTTAAAATTGTTTAGTTTTTTTGTATTTTTTTCTATTCTGGTTATGTCAAGGTAGGCAAGAAAATAAATGTCAAACTTTCTCCTTTTGAATTTCTTAGAATTATGTAGGTAGAATTCCATTGTGTGTATTTCCCACAATTTTGTAATCCACTCATCTGTTGATGGACACCTAGGTTGGTTCCATAATTTGGCCACTGTGAATTGTGCTGCTATGAACATGGGTGTGCATATATTACTGTAGTTTTCTGGTTTCAATCCCTTTGGTATGATACCCAGTAGTGTTATAGCCGGATCATATAGTGGGTCCATTCCCAATTTTCTGAGGAATCTCCACACTAATCTCCATAGTGGTTGAACTAGTTTGCAATCCCACCAACAGTGTAGAAGAGTCCCGATCTCCCCACATCCTTGCCAACATTTTTTGTTGTTTGACTTCTTAATGATTGCCATTATAATTGGGGTTAGATGAAATCTTAGAGTAGTTTTGATTTGCATCACCCTGATTGCTAATGATTCTACTCAGCAATAAAGAAGAACAAAATAACATCATTTGCAAGAAAGTGGAAGGATCTGGAGAACATTATGTTAAGTGAGATCAGTCAATCACAAAAAAAGAAGGGACATATGTTTTCATTAGTATGTGCAACCTAGGGAGTAGTGGGGACACACAAGGGACTCTGGTTGATAATGGAGAACCCCCAGTGGGGCAAGGGAGGTGGTAGAAGGGAAGGGGAAGGGCAAGAAAGAAGCAAATCAGTGGAATTACTATCATAAACAATATGTACATGTGAAAATATACCAACATCATTCTTGGTACTTCATACAGGTAGGGGGAGGCGGGGGGGGGCACTAAGAGCTGTGTGCATGTATATTAACAACAAATACATATTCATTGCAATGTAAGACTCCAATGCACCAGTAAAAGCATGTTCAAAAAAAAGAATTATGGAGGTAGACATCCATTATGAAAAATTGCATAATAAATTAAGCTGCTAAAAATAATGGGATTTAATTTTTACCTAAAGTATGAATAGAAGGAACAAATTAATGTCCATATAAGAATCGACTCATTTAAGAAATATTCAGTTGTGATGAACCTAAAAGTAAACATTGATGTTGAACAAAGAAAAGATATAATTCAAATATAAATGTGTTTATCTATTACAAATTTAGGAGTATAGCAATCACTATTAATATGCCACAATGTGCTTGAGTTTTAGAATATATGCTTAAGTATCACATATTTTATTTTCCTCTAAAACATTAGAGAAATAACAAGATTATAAAATTTTAAAAATGTTTAGTATCACAAATGTAGATGTCTTTTTAAACAATGCAGTTTAATATTTATTTTTATTCAAATCTTTTGCCTGAGGAATAAAAATTGTGATTTAAATTATTTAAAAGTTTGTTCTAATGTGACCATCTGTACTCTCTATTCTGTAATCCACAGATTGCATTTGTGAGAAAATTGGTTGCAAGCTTAGACTATGGTTGTAGGATAAAAGAAAGGTTATGCTCCTTAAAAATTATCTTGGCCTTGGTGATAGTATGCTGTTCTCACTTACATAGAGGAAAACAAGCAAAAGAACAAAGAATCACTTTCCTCTTTTCCACAGTAGACTCAGGAAAAGTAGTCCAGAAATATGGTCTCTTTGGTACTTTCCTAAATGGAAAGAGATTCCGATAATCACCTGTCCCAGAAAATCAGCTTGACAAATCATGAAAATTAAAGGACAAACTGGGAATTAAGAATCAAGACAAATTAGGAGAATTAGAAGTTTGAAAATCAAGTTTGCGTTCACAATGTAAAACAAGTGTAATTTTTCTGTATTATATTTCCAAACATTTGCTTATTGCAGTTGTAATTGCTTAAAAACCTCTAAAGATTTTCCATTGCTTTAAAAACAATCCAATAGTCTTAACCCAAGAAGATAAGGCGTAGTAAATTAACTCACCTCTGATTATCTCTGTGGCCTCACACAGGGATTCCAAATCCCTGCTGGTGGACTTTCCTTGCCTTTGCTCTAACTCCCAGTCCTTCAACTTCCACCACTAACACCTTTGTCTGTCAAATGCTTACTTATATTATGTACTCTCGTCTTCAACATCACTTCCTCTCAGCAAGCATCTCTGAACCCACAGGCCAGGTTAGATGGCCCTAGAATATATCAACATATCATTCTTCCAGTATTGTCAATAGTAAATCTCAAACAGTTTGAAAGAAGAAAAATAGAATAATGAGAGACACTGAACTGTTGCGACATTAATTATATTGTCAATCAATGTCTTTATGTTCTAGAAATAATACCATTTACTAGTTTACATAATGTTTGATATTTTTTAATGCTCTTATCGGCACATTGCAATTATACATCATAGTGAGATTCAAAGTGATACATTTGCACATGCACAAATCACTTGGTGTAGGACCCTCCACACTTTACCCATTCCCCAATTCTCCCATTTACATGTTAGTGAGCTTAGTGACAATACCATCATATATGGACATAACATTATTTGAACTGTGTCCTTCCTCTATACTCCTTTGCACCTCCCCATCTTCCTCCCTCAGTACCCTTCCAATATGCTATTGATCTTTCTCCTCATTTATCTGAAATATTTTTGGTTCCTATCTCCTCTCCAGTTTCCTCATATAAGAGAAACCATGTGACCCCTAACTTTCTGAGACTGGGTGATTTCACTTAGCATAACATTCTCTAGTTCTATCCATTTTCCTACAAATGACATAATTTTGATATTCTTTATGGCTGAGTAAAATCCCATTATATGTATTTATATTATTTATATACCACATAAATATATATATATATATATATATATATACACACACACACACACACACACATATACCACATTGTCTTTTTCTATTCATCTATTGATGGGCAACTGGGTTAGGTCCATAATTTGGCTATTATATAATGTACTGCTATGAACATGGATATACATATATCATTATAGTATTTACCTTTTACTCTTTTGGAAAAATACAGAGGAGTTGTATAGTTGGGTCATATGGTGTTTCCATTCCTATTCTTTTGAGGAAACTCTATGCTGATCTCAATAGTGGTTGTGTTCATTTAAAATACCACCAACAGTGTATAAGAGTTCCTATTGCCCCACATACTTGCCAGTGTTTATTGTTGTTTGCATTCCTGATAATTGCCATTCTAAACGGAGTTAGATGGAATCTCAGTGTAGTTTGGGTTTTCATTTCCTTGATTGCTAGAGATATTGAACATTTTTTCAGGTATTTATTGGCCATTTGTATTTCTTCTTCTAAGAAGTGTCTATTCAGTTCAATTGCCATTTTTAATTGAGTTTCTTGTTTTTTTGATGTTAAGTTTTTTTTTGTTTGTTTGTTTGTTTTGCGGTACTGGGGATTGAACGCGGGGGCGTTCTACCTCCGCGCTACACCCCCGGCCCTATTTTTTATACTTTATTTTGAAACCGGGTCTCACGAAGTTGCGGAGGGCCTCACTAAGTAGAGAGAGAGAGACAGGGAGAGAGAGAGAGAGAGAGAGAGAGAGAGAGAGAGAGAGCTGAGGTTGGCCGCGAACCCGGATCCTCCGGTCTCTGCCTCCCAAAGTACTGGGATTACAAGCGTGCGCCACCACGCCCGGCTAGTTATGTTAAGTTTTTTTAAGTTCTTTATATATTATAGATATTAGTCTCTATCATAGGAATAGTTGCCAAAGATTTTCTCCCATTCTGTAGGCATTCTTTTCCAGGTCTTGATTCTTTCCTTTGTTGCATAGAAACTTTTTAATTTGATAACATCCCATTTATTGATTCTCAGTTTTATTTCCTGAACTTTAGGGGGTCTTAATAAGAAAGTCTCTTCTTGTGCATATACATTGGAGAGTTGGTCTCATGATTTCTTCTAGTAATGGGAAACTTATGATCTAATTACTAGGTAGTTGATCTACCTTTAGTTGATTTTTGTGCAGGGTGGGATATAGGGTTCTAATTTCTTTCTTCTCCATATTGTGAGAATATAATTGTATCTTTTCTGTCAAAGGAGTAGCTTAACTTAAACCACCATTTTCTAACCAGGTAGGGACTTACATTCCTTCGCAAAATCAACATCTCTTAAAGATTGCAGGTGTTGATCCTCCTCAATCTTCCTCTGTAGCTCACCAGAAAGAAAGTGAAGCTGTAACTCCAACCATTAGGAGTTCAACTCAGGAGGAGCTTTGCTTCAGGCATATGAAACCCACCTGGTTCTTTGTCAAGTGTGCTCTCTTGCATACCTGGGAGCACCCTTTTTTGAAAAAAAGTAAAATTGCCTTGCCAAGCAATTTTCGAACACATGCCTTTTCTTGATGCCATGAAAAGTTATTTCTAACAATATGGATATCAAATTTTCCCAGCATCATTTGTTGAAATGGTTGTCTTTTCTCCAGCATATGTTTTTGGCATCTTTGTCAAAAATAAACTGGTTATAAGTGTGAGTATTTGTCTCTGTAGTATTCCATTGGTCTATGTGTCTGTCTTTATACCAACACCATGCTGTTCTTGTTGCTATAGCTCTGTAGTATAACATGAAATCAGGTATTGTGATGCCTCTAGCATGGTTCTTATTGATCAGAATTGCCTTGGCTATTTTGGTTCTTTTATTTTTCCATATGAATTTTAGTACCATTTTTTTCTAGTTTCTAGTTCTCTGAAGAATGACATTGGTATTTTGATAGGAATTGTATCTATAGATTGCTTCTGGTAGTATGGCCATTTTGGCAATATTTATTCTCCTATCCAAGAACATGGGAGGTTGTTCCATTTTTTAAGGTCTTCTGCAATTTCTTTCTTTGTTTTTCCATAATTTTCATTGTAGAGGTCTTTTACTGCCTTGGTTAGATTTAATTATATATATATTTTAGGCTATTGTGAATAAATATTTTTCTGGATTTACTTTTCAGTAGATTCATGGTTGGTGTATAAAAAAGCTATTAATGTTTGTAAGATGATTTTGTATCCAGCTATTTTGCTGAATGTATTGACTCTAGAAGTCTTTGGGTTAAGTTTTTTGACTCTTCTAAGTATAAGATCATGTCATTTGCAAACAGGAAATTTCACTTCCTTTCCTATTTGTATCCCTTTAATTTAATTATCTTGCCTAATTGTTCCAGCTAAAATTTCAAGTACTATAGTGAACAGAGTGGTGATAATGGGCATCCTTGCTTTGCTCCTACTTTTAGAGGAAATACTTTCAGTTTTTCCACATTATTTAATAACATATTTATGTTGTTGGATTTGATTTATATATTGCCTTTATGATGTTGAAGTAAGTCACTTCATCCCTAATTTCTTCAGTGTTTTTATCACAAATGGATGTTGGATTTTGAAAATGCTTTTTCTGCACCTTTTGAGGTAATGATGTGATTTTTGTCCTTCATTCTATTTATGTGATGAATTACTTATTGACTGACCTATTTTGAACCAACTTGCATCCCAAGTTGGTCATGTTGTACAATCTTTTGATGTGGTTTTGAATACAAGTTACTAGTATTTTATTAAGAATTTTTGCATCTCTATTTATCAAGGGTATTGATCTGTAATTTTCTTTTTCTTGATATATCTTTATTTGGTTTTAGTAGCAGGGGATACTGGCTTCATAGAATGAATTTGAGAGTGTTCTATCTCTTTTTATTTAATGGAGTAATTTAAGGAGCACTGGGCTTAGTTCCTCTTTAAAGGTCTTATTGAATTCAGCTGAGTATCCATCTGGTTCTGGGCTTTTGTTCCTTATAAGGCTTTTTTATTACTGCTTCCATCTCTTTGTTTGTTCTTGGTCTGTTAGGTTTTCTCCAACCTCTTGGGTAAATTTAGAAAGGTTGAATGCTTCCAGAAATTTGCCAATTTCTAAATTTCTTCTATGTTTTCTAATTTATTGCAATATAAGTTTTCAAAATAGTTACTAATGATCCTCTGGATTTCTATGCTGTCTGTGGTGATGTCTCCTTTTTCATCTCTTGTTTTATGGATTTCAGTCATTTTTCTATTTTTTATGATAGGTTGTCTAAGGGTTTATCAATCTTGTTTCTATTCTCAAAAAATCACCCTTTTATATTACCGGTTTTTGTGTTGTTTTCATTCTCTATTTCATTAATTTCTGTTCTGGTTTTAACTATTTCTTGACATCTACTGGTTTTGAGGTTAGCTTATTCTTATTTATCTAAGACCTTGAGATGCATCATTAGGTTATTTGTAATCTTGGATTTTGTTTCAAAAAAGATATGTTCAATGTTATAAAGTTTCCTCTTAAAACCACATTCAGTTTCCCAGATATTTTGGTAGGTTTTAACTCTCTTTTCTTTTGATTATAGTAATATTTTAAAATTTCTGACTTTATTTCCTTGATGATTCAGCCCTTATTCAAAAGGGTATTGTTCAATGTCCATGTATTTTGTGTGATTCCTATGTATCTTCTTACTGTTGATTTCTAATTCTAGCCTATTTTGATCTGAAAAGATGTGTCTTGGGTGCATGAAACTCTAAGATATTTTCAGTCTGACAAAAGGAATAGCCAGTATCCCAATTAAAAACCAAACCAAGCCAGGCATGGTGGCGCACACTTGTAATCCCAGTACTTTGGGAGGTGGAGACTGGAGGATCCGGGTTCGTGGCCAGCCTCAGCTCTCTCTCTCTCTCTCTCTCTCTCTCTCTCTCTCTCTCTCCTTATTGCATTTTTTATTGTATTCATGCTTAGGTTTTCATCTGGATTGAGTAAATTCCATGAAGGCACACTCTGTGTATGACTTCAAAACTCCTCTGTGTCATTACTGTGTGGATAATGGGGTCACAAATGTTTAACCAATATCTGGTTAAATGAATAAGAAAAAGAAGAAGGTATGTGCATAGAATAAGTGACAATAGTGCTTATTATACTGTAATGCTACAAATGTCTTTTCCAATAATGTCTTTATTTCGAATGAGATTTGTTTATTCTAGTGGAGATATTTTAGTACAAAGAAACTTCATTTTTGAAAATATTTTCCAGTTGACATTTCTTTCAGAGCATGAATTACACTGCAAAAGAGCTATGAAATCATCAATAGAAGAAACTGTGCCTTCCTAAACTTTGTTTTCCATTTTTTTGACTAGAGTCTGGCATAAATTATGCTCCTGATAAATATTTGCTAAATATTTATTTGTCTAAAGCTTTAAAATAATTTAAATAAAAATTTCAGATGATGTGTTGATTCTGGATATGGATTAATTACAAAATTGTTTTTCCCTATTTATGCAATATTACCCCACAATTATCAAGAACAAAAAAGTGTATTGCATTTGGTATTTTAGTACTCTAGATATATAAACTAATTTACACCTCCCACTGTTTCATAATTACTTGCAATTTCTAAATGTATTACTTATGCACTTTAAATAACATTAATTTTGAAGTACAGAGAATTTGCCTATAAACTGTATTTTCCCAATATAAAATGAATTTGTGTTTTGACATCAGAAAAATATGTGGTTTGTTGATAAATAACAACTATACAGAGTGCAAACATATTTGAGGTGGATCATAAGCTATAAGCTCTACACACTGGTTATTCAGAACAATCCAATTTAAGTTAAATAATAACATTACTCTCTAAAGAAACAAATAATAAAGGACTTTGATTTGCCTGGATTAAAAGATGCAATTGTAACACTTTGCAACAAAGAACTTTGACTTGGTGTGGAAAACTAATTAATAAGCAGGTCAGAGATGATTTCTGAGGCCATTTTATGTGCTTTGATTAATCGCATTAGAAACTTTGTTTAAAAGAAAATCCCTAATAGGAACAGAGAAACAAATTCGGGATGAAATAATTCTCAACATTGCCCTAATTGTCTTTGTGCTATTTTCAACTCTGTAAAATGCCTGCATGACAAAATCCCATTAGATTTATGCATTTTACTGAATAATATATTTATTTTTAGCAGTTGCCTGTGCAAGCAAAATGTGGCTACTGTCGTCTTATAATATAAATTAAAAGCATGAACCTTCTTGACAAAATTCATTTAATCACTGATGTTACACAGTACACTTAAATTCACTGCAATGTAAAAATGGAGTTTACTCTTAACAAAAAAAAAAATGCTGCTTTTCCTAAAAGAGAACATATGGTAGACAATGATTAGTCCTTAGGACTAAATATCTAAATGTGTTTAGTATACATCAACACAGCATTCTGGGCCATGTTTTATCCAATCTCGTGAAGAGTGAATCTCAGTCTGAAACAAACAATAAAGCAGAATAATAAGAGGCAGTATGACCTCTATCTAGATATATTTGGTATTAGAAGATTTGGGTCTTGAAACAATAGCAATAAAACTCATGGGCTTATTCTCATTTGCCAGGCAGTTTATTTCTTCTTCAGAAACCTTAAACTAAGCCGGGCGTGGTGGCGCACGCTTGTAATCCCAGTACTTTGGGAGGCGGAGACCGGAGGATCCGGGTTCGCGGCCAGACTCAGCTCTCTCACTCTCTCTCTCCCTCTCTCTCTCTCTCCTTAACGGGGTCCTCCGCAACTTTGTGAGACCCGGTTTCAAAATAAAGTTAAAAAAATAGGGCCGGGGGCGTAGCACGGAGGTAGAACGCCCCTGGGTTCAATCCCCGGTACTGCAAAAAAAAAAAAAAAAGAAACCTTAAACTAGCCCACATTTACTAGAATAACCCCAGAAAAGTTTGGATCAGATTAGGACAAATGCAAGTTTAGAATAAATTGAGCATATCAGATCTTGGCTTCCAGCAATGGTCTGGGAAAAGGGGAGTAAGAGACATTTAAACTGGAATAGTGACTGTGCTACTCTGATAAATAGATGAGGAAGAAGGAAGTGTGGTCAACATCTGAAGTGCTTCTCCAAGGAGCTGAAACAAATGAAGAAACAGGAATTAATGCAAATTGTGTAATTCTTAGGGTATTTGCACTTGAGAAAGAAACATAACAAAAATGTTTGTATGTTTTATATTTCTCAGTTAAATTATATGTTGATAGTGTAAAGAAAACAACTAAGTTCTCCCAAACAACAACAACAACAAAAAACAATAAAATTAAAGCACACTTACCAGTTTACTGGAAATTAATGTATCAGCTTTTTAGACAGAGTTAAATTGAAGATAATCTTCATTAAATACACTTAACTAGTGCTTACACCTCTTCCCTTCTTCCCTCCCTTCCTTCACAATTTTAAATGCTACTGGTTCTTTAGATTTTATAACAATTGTTGAAAACACTCAATATACTCTCATTGAAATAAATTCATGTCTTAATAAATTAAATGTATCATCTCCTTCTTACAATGCAAAAGTGCTACCAGCTCAATTGCAGTCTATATGGAGGTCACTATGAAGAAGGCTAAGCCGGCCAGAAACCTTGGCATAGTTATTACAAGTGCAATATTTCTTATGTGAACAGCAATAGAGACGAAACCTAATATGTATAATAGACAAATGAGGAATGTGTGGGCTGAGTTGCTTACTACCTACTAGTACTTGGCAGAGGCAGCACGCTAAGTGAGCTTAGAAAATCAAGACAAGAGTGACATGTGAGCTATGGTTTGAAGAATCAAAAGAGTTCAGATATGCAGAAACTGGAAGTATATTAGAGAATAGCAAGTGACTTGGGGTGATTAGAGGAAAGTTCATATGAAAAATTGAAAATGATACTAGAAAGGTGAAATGTTGAATCCCTTATAGAATTTTTTTTTTATTTCAGAGCTGACAATGGTGGTTTTATCCCAGTTCTTGGGAGGCTGAGACAGGAGGATCATAGGTTAGAGTCCAGTACGTAGTAACTTAGCAAGACCCTGTTTCAAAATAAAAAAAAAATAAAATTGGGCAGGGAATGTCGCTCAGAGGTAGAGCACTCCTGGTTTCAATCATTAGTACCACACACAAAAAAGAATTTTATATTTCAGTAATAAAGGGGGAACAATTGAAAGATTTTCTACAGAGGAAAAAATAGATGCAGTCACTTATATACACAGTTTATTCATCAAGTAATATTTAAAAATTTTAATCACATGATCTACTTATCACTGAAGCATAGAAAACATAGAGAAGAGAACACTAATCATAAGTGTAGGACTCCAGGAATGTTCAGAGAGATGACACACCAAGCCAACAGAAGCCATGTCAGAAAAAAGGAGGTTCCTCTCCTGTCTCCTCAGTCCTATGCTCCCACATATAACCCCTCTCCTGATATTTCTAAACCAGATTATTTCTTGAAGATTATGCAAATAGAAAGAACACATAGTTTATTCATTTTGTGTCTCTGATATTTCTCAATATTATTTTTATAAGATCATCCATATTATTTTGTATAGGTGTAGTTCAACTATTCTCATACTGTTGTAGTAGTCTATCATTGGTTATACTATAATTAATTAATTCATGTTACTATTGATGGCAGTGGCTGTTTTGAATGATCTATTTTGTATATGTCATTTGATGAACATAAGTATACAGAATATTTTTCAACATCAGTAGGATGAGCTTGAAGTCAATATCTAAATATCCTGATTTACAGAAAATTAATATCAATTCCTGATTCCACTGTCCATTCCATTGGAGATATCAAAGAAGATAAATTCAGTTAAATGGATCCTTGAATAAAACTTTGTAATCACTTTATATACTAAATCAGTTAGAATAATAAAATGTACACATAATACTTTTTCAATTTTATCATTAACATGTGGTTATTAATTGAGCCTAGTTGAATATTGAAAGCAATATATCTTCCTGGTATTCTGGCCTTGTTGAATTTTATCAAAATGATATTGCTGGCAAAATTGTAATCTATGAAAATGGCTACCTCTTAATTCAGGAAAATGAAAATAAAAATAAGCTGTACCATTTTTACTAGGTTCCCCCAAAAATATTTATGTCTCATGAAGTTGTCTCTCTTCCCTCCCTTCTCATGCAACCTTAATATGAAAGAAATAATTTTGTCTGATATTAAAATAATATATATGAGAAATATTTAAATATGATTGTATATATATGACATACATAGATATTTAGATTTTTTTTTACCAAGTAGTCCTTCAATACTATAATTCTGTTCACTGTCACTTCAGTAGGAATCAATTTTTAAATTCAGATTTTTTTTTGCGGTACTGGGGATTGAACCCAGGGGCATTCTACGTCTGAGCTACACCCCCAGCCCTATTTTTATTCTTTATTTTGAAACAGGGTCTCAGTAAGTTGTGGAGAGCCTCACTAAGTAGCTTAGGCTGGTTGCGAACCTGTGATCCTCCTGTCTCAGCCTCCCAAGTACTGGGATTACAAGCATGCGCTACCATGCCTGGCCTAATTTCAGATTTTAAGGGGCATGTCGCTTCACCTGTGACATTTGAAGGTCTTAGAAATCATCACTCTGTCTTTAAACAAGAAAGTTCCATACAAAATGAAAATCAACAAACTTTCTTGGCATAATCCCCAATCTGAAATTACAGAGAAAACTTCCACCCTAAAATCTAGAGAGAGAGAGGTGAATTTGATAGTCATAGCCAAAGTCTGCTTACTGGATGCACTAGCTGTAGAAACCACAAAATGTAGGAGCACTACTTATATGGTAATTTAGAACAATGACTGGTAGCTGAGTATAGACTTATATGAAAGTGAAAAGAATGAGTGTTGAGGGGTGCAGGGCACAATGCTGTGTGCTTTACCTACAAAAACCTCACTAGGTTCTCATGTTGAGAATCTTTAGTATGATTCTCTACTGGCTATGGAAAGTGGAGGGAAAGAGGAATCATTTAAACCATGCCTAAATCTTCTACATAACAAAGGCCTATTCAGGAAGGAGGACTTTGAGTGCAATTCTGACAATTTATCCCACTTTGGGATTATGAACTCTTCTCCATTCCCACACCCTTCAGTCTTCTACTCTCAACTCATTCAGTGACACAGATAAAAACAAAACAAACCATAATCAAAAGTCAATCCTTAGCCAGGCGTGGTGGTGCACGCTTGTAATCCCAGTACTTGGGAGGCTGAGACCTGAGGATCTGGGTTCGCGGCCAGCCTCAGCTACTTAGTGAGGCCCTCTGAAACTTAGTGAGACCCTGTTTCCAAATAAAGAATAAAAAATAGGGCTGGGGGTGGAGCTTGGAGGTAGAATGTCCCTTGATTCAATCCCCAGTACTGCAAAAGAAAAAAAAATTAATCCTCCAGGAAAATAAATTAAGATAAGCCCCCCAAACATTAGGCAGGATAAATACCAAAGAGAACATGTAGGCATATCATATTCAAACTGAAGGAAATTAGGAAAAATAAAATACTGAAAAAAAAGCCAAAATGGGAATGGAGAGAAACAACTTACAATGGAAGAAGGATACGAATTATAGCAGACTTCTATTATAAACCAGGAAAGTAAGAAAATAGTGTAGAATCATTTCTAAAGTATTAGTGGGGAAAAATTTTCCAAACTAGAATTCAATATTCAATATAATTATTTTTTCAGAAATGAAGGCAAAATGCATAGAAACAAACAAAAACTGAAGAAATTAATTTTTAGCAGGAATCATCACCTGTGTACCTTAAAACTATTAAAATCAGCTACATAGAGGAAATCTGAGAAACTGTTATAGTCCAGAGATACTTAAATATGATGACATGATAATTAAATAAAATGTAGTATTCTGGGTGAAATCTTAGTACATAATAAAGTTTAGTATGTACCATACTAATAAAGATAATAACATTACAGGAACCTGGATATCAGATAATTGGGGTCTTTACATTGTCTTTGCAATTATTCTTTAAATCTAAATCTATTCTAAGAACAAAAAGGTTATTAAAACAAAGAAAAAGCAAAACAAAAGTCAATTTTAATGGTTTTTTAAGTACTGGGTTGTGCAAGTTTATACTATCATTTTTGGATTCAAATTTGCATTATGTTTCTGACTGTAGACCAGATAAAAAGGGGTATTCTATTAGAAAATATTCCATAAAGAAGTCTTTCCTCTTTTAAGCATAATTTAATATTTCTAGTGGTATAGATACAGAATTGAAAAAAGCAATGTTGAAATTTAATTTTTATATGAAATAATGGGAAATAATAATAGGACAGTGCCATTTTTTAGAAATACTAGAAAGCAATTAATTATTAAATTAATAATCTTTGCCTTTAAATTTCTTAGAAAAGTTGATAACAGTTGTTCTGTTGTGAACTTTCAAAAAAGAAAAGCTTTTAACATCTTTTTGAAGGACTTAAACATGTTTTAATTTATCTGGGGTAGCTTTAATTTGGAAATTCCTACAAAATTATTCAAACACCAGAACCATATTTTTAAGTGGGGAGATAAAGAACATTGCTGATGTGCATCTGGAGGATTGTTAACTAATGAGACAGGAGGTTAATTTGGTCCCTTGATTAGAAAACCTGTCTTAGGTTTCATCCATATGCATGCCAGCTGACTTTGCTACATAACCTAACCAACAAGTCTTACAACATTGATTAGCGGGTCATTTTCTAGATTGGACTTCCAAGGACAGCATTCTTTGAATTCTCACCACTTCTTGGGTGGGTACTATGATTTATAGAGGAAGGGACTTTGGAAATTTGGGGGATGTGTCAGAGGACACACTGTACTCCAAATGAAGGGTAGAGGCAGGCCTTTATGGGAACTTAGTTCTTTATCTCCATGTACACTGCTTCCCCAGATTTTAGAACCTATTCCAGTGCACAATCTCTTATATAACATATTGCAAGTAATGCTAGCAGGGGTTGAATTATGTCTCCCTGGATCCCTAGAGATATGTCGATATCCTAAACCTCACCTAATATGGATATAGTGTCTTTAGAGATGTAATCAAGTTAAAATGCGTCAATAAGACTCTAATATCGCTGGTATCCTTATAAAAGGAGTTAACTTTGACCAAAATACAGACATTTAGAGATGGAGATGGAAATCAATCACCTTGATTTCCAACTTCCAACCACTAAGAGACAATAAATTTCTGTTATTTTAAGCCACTGAGGTTTTGCTACAGAAGCCCCAGGAAACTAATAAAAAATAAAAGCAAAATTTGTTTGCTTTTAGATATTTTCAGATTGTCATGCACTAATTTGGCTCACCTTCATACTTCATTTGTTATATTATGGTACGGAATGAATAAAATAAATTTATCAAAATTTCCTGGAGCCGGGCGTGGTGGCTCACGCTTGTAATCCCAGTACTTTGGGAGGCGGAGACCGGAGGATCCGGGTTTGTGGCCAGCCTCAGCTCTCTCTCTCTCTCTCTCTCTCCTTGTCTCTCTCTCTGTACTTAGTGAGGCCCTCCACAACTTCATGAGACCCGGTTTCAAAATAAAGTATAAAAAATAGGGCTGGGGGTGTAGTGCTGAGGTAGAACGCCCCTGGGTTTAATCCCCAGTACCACAAAAAAAAAAAATTTCCTCCAACTCACCTGGATTCTTTTCATAAATTATATTTTAACACTACCATTGTCTTATTCAAATTGATGTCTTCTCCAGCTGATATTGAGCAACTTTCATTGGTTTTCTATTATTTTCATATGTTTCTGAGCCACAAAAAGTATGTTGCTTTCTCTTCCTAGAAATTGAGCTCTCAATTTATTATGCTATCGTTGAACATCCTGATTCCAGGTCCCTATATAGATCTTCATTCCACCTTGCCTTTGCAAAGTTAAGAGGATTGAATAGTATTACTGATGAATACACTTAACAAAATGAATATTATCTTATTTATTCATTCATAAAATGAATATTACCTTATTTCTTCATAAGTGAAGAGGATTGAATAGTATTACTGATTAATACACTTAACAAAATGAGTATTATCTTATTTCTTCATAAGACAGTGTAATATACACATACCCAAGAACATGTCTATGTTTATGTTTCCACATGAACATTCATAAGCCAAATTTTATCCAATTATCTTTTCCTGCAATTTTAATAGTATTAATTTGAATTCTATAAGCACACATAACTGGGGAAAGTAATATAAAAGTATGTTGAGTGCCAGAAGTCTGCTTGGAGTATATGCTTGCTTTGGAAAATCCATATACAGGTATTTCAAAGTCTGATAAATTTCTTTCTGTAGCTCACTAAATGGTGGATCAGTTGACATAAGATTGAATGGTGTTTTAAAAATGAACTATTTTTCAATGGGTACTAATTTGTAGGTAGATAGGAGTAAGGAGTTCCGGTGTGCTATTACACAGTGAGGAAACCACAGATAACAATAATGTACTGTACATTTCAAAAAGTTGAAAGAAAGAATTTTGAAAGTTTTCTTTATAAAGAAATGATGAATGATGGAGAAGATAAATATATTTAATCTGATTTGAACATTACACAATGTAAACATGCATAGAAATGTTACATAGAGCCCCATTAATATGTATATTTTTATGTTTTTATGTAAAACTAAAGATTAAATTTAAAAAATGAACCATTTCTCTCTTACTAAGAATGAATTTTTCTTCTAAATTTAATCAAATGCAGCATATTATCTTACTTATCAATTTATTATAGTAAACATCCTAACAAGTGAATTATCATTTATTGTTTATATAAGATTAATTAGTTGATTCAATTATATATAAATATATATATATCCATCCACATATCCATATATATATATTATACATGTGTATGGATATATATATATGTGTTTGTGTGTATGTATGTGTATGTATATATATATATGTGTGTGTGTATTTAGATTACTTTAAATCCTTTAGTTTACATTTTATTTGAATAAGTTCTGCTATAATGCTTTTTAAGTGTCATATCTTTTATATTTTAAGTTTCCATAATTACTTAGGATCCTGATTGGAAGTGGCTAAAGGAATTGCTAAAGATAAGTAACATCTACAGCTTTTTCAGTGAAGGACACTTAGAAAGAAAATATATCATCATGCCAAAAATATTCTATTATGTTCTATCAAACCAGTTCAAGTAATTTTCTTTTTTAGCCACACATGCAAAAAAAGAAAAACTCACGTGTGAATCTTTTATTCACTAATAAACATAACTTGGTACTTGTGCTGTACATTGCTCTAATTGCTACTTTATCTTTTATGCTAAAGACAGCCTCAAACTGTGGGTAAGAGGAGGAATCTTTTTCTTTCATGAAAAGGCCTAATTATGTAGTCTCACAATTGTCTTTGTTGCTTAGTATTTGCCTTCCTTTCAAAACACAATACTCCAATTTATCAAGTAATCATTCTACCTGTTCTTTTATCTCTAATTTCACATATTCATCAAAAAGCTTTAAACATAATTATTTTATGATGCATCTACATTTGTCTTACTTCCAAGTGAGATAGTTTATTTCTAAATGCTTTCGGTCCTAACCTCTAAGATTAGCAAAAAGTATGCAACTTCCAAAACATGGAAATGTAAAGCATGTGAAAGCTTTTATAATATGTAAATATGGAAATCCTTAGATCAGGGGATGAGGAACGAAATCTGTACTCTATCTGACAGTACTGGTTTGAATCGAACCACCAGATTTTGTATTATGAATTAGTATGTATGTTGTAAAAACCATTGGGGTAGTAAAATTAACAGGTCTGAATCTTGGTAGCTAAATAGCTTTAGGTAATTTACTTAAACTCTGAGAATCACAATTTTCTGATCAGTCAAATGAGTATTGCAATGATATGTAACACAGATAAGTCAAAAGTAAGTGTTAAGTACCTTTTGTCTTTTATGACTCGTTTGGGTGTTGAGGATACTATTTTCAATGAAATCAGTAAATCTGTGCTCTCTAGGACCTTACAGTCTAGAAGTCAAGGAAGTGAATGAAAACAAATAAGCAAATTCATAAAATACTGGGAGATTATAAACTCAACAGAGAATAAACAGGGCAAGAAGTTTAGGGTAAGTTAGGAGGATGCTATTTAAATTAAGGAGAGTTTGCAGGGACTTCTTTGCTTGGTGATATTTGAGTAGAGGATGAAATTAAGTGAAAGAATCAGAAGCATGTGAGGGAAGAGGAAGCAGGAAGTTCCCAGGCTCTGCATGGAGAGCACAGTTGGTGTTTTCAAATAAGCAGACAGTCCATCTGCAGCTGGATGAAGGAGATGAAGCAGCTGAGATGAGAGAGGTTGACATGAAGGAGCGGGGAGTGATCCCACTGGATCTGTATTTGAACATGCCACGTATCTGCGCTTGCTGATGGAAGAATTGCCATGTTCTAGGACTTCACTGGGAGGCAAAATCATTTTCAAGGCTGCCTCACAATAGCATTGTGAACCTTTGCATTTCGAAACGATCCATGCAGGAGGCTAAGTGGTTTTCTGAATTTCAAGAAAAAGTGTTTTAAACAGGTTATTTTTGTCTAAACTCTCATAAGATTTTGAAATAACAGGCTAACTAATAGTGGCAAGAAAAATGCTAAGTAGTAGGAAGAGAAACCTGTTCTTTGAAAAATCTCAGAATAGGAGATATGGATGATATCGGGTAAATGTCAATAGGAACCATGTTTTTAAATGCATGTGTAGTAAGATGACAAGAAAAAATACAAATGACAATGCAAAAAGGGGGGAGGAAAAAATGAGGAGTATGTGTTTATCAGTAATTCTGCCTGGGATTTACAGAATATTAAGTTTTTTCTTTTTTTTTTTTTTTGCGGTTCCGGGGATTGAACCCAGGGGCGTTCTACCTCCGCGCTACGCCCCCGGCCCTATTTTTTATACTTTATTTTGAAACCGGGTCTCACGAAGTTGTGGAGGGCCTCACTAAAGAGAGAGAGAGAGAGAGAGAGAGAGAGAGAGAGAGAGAGAGAGACAGGGAGAGAGAGAGAGAGAGAAAGAGAGAGAGAGAGAGAGAACTGAGGCTGGCTGCGAACCCGTATCCTCCGGTCTCCGTCTCCCAAAGTACTGGGATTACAAGCGTGCGCCACCACGCCCAGCCTAAGTTTTTTCATTTTTAAGAGCCATATATATTAACTTTATATACCATCATGATCCAATGAGAACTTTGAGACCTGGAAGGCTTAAATAAAGTTTTTTTCAAGGTCTTGGACTAGTATGAAGCACTTGTGAAAGTCATGATTCGCTTAGATTCTAATGTATATATTAATGTATCTCTTCTCCTGTGTATACATGTATTATTTTACGATTACATTGTGTTATGACCTTCTGACGAGAATGTTAGGGTTAGAATGGTGGGCTTACTTGAACCCAGATGTGTTAATTCTGCTACTTGTATTTATTACTTTTTATGCTTCCTGATGTTACTTACATCAGAAAGGAATAACATTATGATGTTTGTAAAGAGTTTAAATGTATAATTTTTAATAAACGTGACAGCTGCAGGGCAATTTTCCATTTGATGCTTTCTGGCATGTGTTTTTGTCATCATCAACAGCATCATTGGGCGTTATCATTATTATTTTGATAATCATAATTATTATTTTATTTCAAACTCACATATAAACAAGTAAATATAGTCCTTCGAGTTTTGAGTATTTTAGATTTATAGATATACTCTGAATTAGTAAAAATAATCCTTTCTTCAAGGAGTGTCAATCTTAGCTTCATATGTACTCACTTTGACCTTGAATTAATAAACTCTTTATGACTGTTTTGTTTGAACACAAGTTTTTAAAGATGTTAGTTGTTGCTGAGCTAAAAGGTTCCCAATATACTAAATGTTGAAGTCAGCTATCTATATTTCTTTTTTTTTTTTTTTTTGCGGTACCAGGGATTGAACCCAGGGGCGTTCTACCTCTGCGCTACACCCCCGGCCCTATTTTTTATACTTTATTTTGAAACCGGGTCTCACGAAGTTGTGGAGGGCCTCACTAAGGGGAGAAAGAGAGAGAGAGAGAGAGAGAGAGAGAGACAGGGAGAAAGAGAGAGAGAGCAGAGGCTGGCCGCGAACCCGGATCTTCGGGTCTCCTCCTCCCAAAGTACTGGGATTACAAGCGTGCGCCACCATGCCCAGCCTATCTATATTTTTTAAATGAGTGAACCTATTTTTCTTATAGCCATGTTGATCCAGGAAACTTTGCTATATTGAATTTACATGGGTCTCAAAATAATCTCAAGAGTCTAACAATGGCTTCCTAACAAACAATGCTGCTAAAGACAGTTAAGTGTTATATAATTTTTAAATTCATTGAAAGTTTGTTTTCATTAACTTTGGTGTCATGTTCTGATACTACTTTCTCTTATTTGACTTTTGTTAAATAAAATTTTTTTTGGTATAGGCATTTTGCAAGATGTGTGATCAGTTTTTTCTGGGCTATGGTAAATAGCTGTAGGAGATTTCAGCCCATCTCCAAAAAAAATTTCTACTGCAATTTGTTCTTAACTCAAATACTAAAAACTAAACAAAACACACTGTCTCTAGGGCAAACAATGAAAAGTATGTTGATGTATTTAAGAATGTGATTTCAGTCCTCACTGCTCCGGGTTGTTAATGAAAGATGATTTCTACACACAGAAAATTGCCTTTCCCTGATGATCTATCTTTAAAAGTGAAATTGTAAATAATTCCACTTTGTCACCATTCTCTATTCTTCATATTGTTTTTGTTTTTCAAATGGAATCTGTTCTTTGAAATGATATTTTCTCTGCTGTGGGCAGAAAAATGGCAGGCACATTTTAATGTATCGATACTCATTCATTAGTGCTGAAAACTACCTGTATTGGAGTGAATATATAACGTGGCTTTTTAAAAATCATTGCAGAATATATTTTCCCTAGATTTCTCAAAATATCAAATTGATTTTTGTGTGTGATACTTGGGATTGAATCCAGGGTTTTCTACCTCTGAGCTACACCACCAGCCCTGTTTCATTTTTTTATTTTGAAACATGGTCTTCCTAAGTTACTGCACCTGGCCTTGAACATGCAATCCTCCTGTCTCAGCCTCCAAAGTACTGGAATTAAAGGTGTGCCTGTGCCACCACGCCCCAATCAAATTAATTTATGGTTGTTGTTCATGTTGTGGATGTCAAACACTGGGAGTTAGGGTGTCTTAGAATGACAATCTTCTTTATTATTTCTCATAAGGCATTCTGCAATTATTTCACTAAAATCTCATTAGTGCCATTTTAAAATAATCTAACATCTAATTTGTTAGTAATTTGCACTAACCAATAAGCTATTTTTCTCTTTAGTAAGTATTTATTGAAAAATTATTTTTTCAGAACTGAATAAGAAAAACATTTATGAAGTTGTGTGAGATACAAAATAAAGAAGCATTTCTACAGAATGTTATTTCTCCCACCATACCAAAGTTGCTCCACAGAAAGACCTATATACACACATAAATTACTGAACAAAAATTTTGAAATATACTAAATACTACATTAACCTTTAAAGATCCAAAGGCATAATGCACATTAATGATTTACCATATCCCACATTTTTCACATTGCTTGATCATTGAATCTTTTCTTCCCTAATTCATATTAACATAAGTGCCCTGGGGAATGTTCTAGATAATAGGGAACCACTGACCTTTTTGGAACCCAGAAGAACAAGGACCATATCTGAGTGTATTCCTGTACATCGCACAGTGCCTTGTGTATATTGCTGTGATTGTGCAATAATGTACACAACGGAATGAAGTGGGGAAACAGAAAAAAAGAGAGAAGTTGGGCAGGAAATTTACAACAGTTAGGTCAGATGCTACCCTGCTAATTCTTAATTCAGTGACTACCCTGTTAAGATACATAAGTATCATCAATCCATTAATGACAAGGCAGATTCACTTTATTTCCTGAGTTTGGCTCTTTGTAGTTATTCTTTAATAAACTCATTTGACATACTGCTCTGACACTTCAGGTGCAGTTTGTTGGGGACACTGAGTTCATATATCATTTCAGTTATTTTCAACATCTCCATTAATACCATCAATGAGCCATACCTAATGCTGTAGACAAAACAAGATCACCCAAGAGCATGTACTCCATCAGTGTCAAAGCCATACTCACTGGAAGGCTGCTCTGCTACAACAGACAGGTGAGACGACCCTAAGTAAAGACTAAATGACAAGTTAATGTGGAAAAATTGGAGGCAAAGTGGATTGAAAAACTTGCCAAAGTACAAGAATAAGATTAAGCCAAACTACCTTTAATGTGGTATAATTTCCTTGCTTTAAGTACTCTTACGTATCAGTCTGTTGCAATTATCGTCTTCCTTTAAAATTCAGCTCAAATCCTACCTCTTTCAGGATTCCTTTTCAAATATCTGCTACTACACTGAAACTTTTCCTTTTGAATAGCTTACTCAAAAAGTTCTTTTACTGAGCATCTACTATATGCCAGATACTATTATACATGCTGAAAATATGGCACCGAGTAAAATAGAACATTAATCTTGTATCACAAAATTTATATTCTAGTATGAAAGATACATGACAAGCAATTAAAGAAATGAGGTTTTCCTACTGGTAAGAGTTATGAAGAACTGTAGCAGTAAAGTGAGTGGATTTACCCTATTACAGAAGTCAGATCTATTCGGATGGAGACATTTTTATTTATGTTAGCACATAATGGGCGAATTGTCATTAAAAAGCTTGATTTATATGTTGATATTTGACTAAAGACAGTTTTAAGACTCATACTCTTTCCTTTCTTTTCCACATCTGGACAAGCCAGTAGAAAAACACAGATGTACTTTCGTGGACACAGGTGGGACTATAAGACCCTGATGTCATGCCAACCCCTCAGCCAGGCTCCATTCCTTTATTGCCTTAAAATTCCCAAACCTACCTCCTTTTCTTCTTCTCTAGGGCTCTTTTCAGACCTGCCTAGAAGACCCACCTTGCTCTCTACAGAAAACCCTATTTATCCTCTCTGTGTTTGGTCTCATCCATTTTGGCATCTTAACTTGACTTTTGGTGGGCATCTCTGCTGACTTTCCAGAGCGGCTGCACCACTACCAGGTACCAGGAAAGTGAAATATGAGCAAGAATCCAGGGGCATACAGTATTCTGGTATTTGAATGACCCAAAATTCCAGTTTTACTGGAATGAACTTTATGAAGTAAAAAGTAGTGGGGGATGAGTCCAGGAAGGGAGGCACTGAACACGTGATTAAGGTATTGCCTATTTCTCGGGAATATCTTGGCCTATAAGGCCAAGTAGATAAGAGCACAAGATCTGGAGTCAGAGAGACTGTTGTGTTTCGAATCTTGAATGTCCTCCCAAACCTCATGTGTTCAAAGCATGGTCCCCAGTACAGGAAGGTGCCCAGGTGGGGCAGGCTGGAGGAAGTGGTTCACTGGGGGACTGCATATGTACCCCCTTCCCGCCACTTGCTCTCTCTGTTCTCAGCACCCATGATGTGAGCAGCTTTCCTCCCCCATACCCTGCCTCCATGATGTTTCTGCCTTGAGGTTGGCTGATCATGGGTTGTACCTCTAAAACCTCTGAAAATGTGAGCCCCCAAAAAACTTTACTCCTTTAATTCTTGTCAAGTATTTTGGTCACGGGTGATGGAAGGAAAAGTTTACTGAATCAGAAGCCTGATATGGAACCCAAGATTTTTGACATAAGAGGAGCCAACTGACTTCACCGAGAGTCAGTTTGCCCCTCGCTGGTTAGGTTGCACTCATACGATGACTGTCTTTCTCTGAGACATTGTCAGAATAGTTTTCCAAAATTTACATATTTAATGAAAACCCCTAACATAAACCATTCAAATCATCCTCAGCGCTTTCAGGACAGTGTTCAAAAATGATCTAGTGCCTCCTGTCGACGATCCAGCTGTATCTTACTGATGCTTGCTCGATGGACGTCAGAAATATGCTGTACTTTGCCTTGTGAAATAACAGATCAAAATTCCCCCAAAATAACAATATTCTTCTTTAACAACTGTACATTTTATTATCTGATTCCCAGTGACTGATAATTAATTTTTGACAAATGAATGAATGGATGGATAAGCAGTTAGAAAGTTACAAAGTAAGATTTTTGTAAGCAATTTTAGGTGAAAAATGAAAAAAAGATGCAGGAAACTCTTTCTATTTGGGCATATTCTGGAGAGGAGGAGGCCAGGAATCAGCTTAGATGACATATTCTGTTTGAGTCATGTTCGGTTTGAAGACCCTGTGGAGGTTCCAGATAAAGACATTCAGAGAGAACAGCTGGAAATCAGGGGCTCTGGCTTAAAAAGAAGAGATCATAAATTCCCAAGCTTTGGGAATCACAGGTCTATAGATATTTGATATCTGAAAAATAACGAAGCACGTCCAGATGAAAGATAGAATGACCATAAGCCATAGGAAATATAAACATTAATATAAAAATAAAGAGTAGCCAGTAAACATCTGAGAAGGAACATGATTATTTTATGTGATACTTATTATAAATTCCTTCACAAACTGTAAGAAGGTCTGCCAGTATCTGAGCTACGTCAGACACAAAGTAAAATGTATAGCAAATATTTGTGGGACAATTAATTTGCCAAGCAGGTGGGAGAGAACCAGGAGACCATATTTTTGTAGAAATCAAGTTTTATATGCGGAGAGAGTCTATTTCTGTGAGTAATATTAATTGATAGTGATGCTTAAATGATGAACACATATATCAACTGTTACATAAAATTGTAAAAACTAATTTGGCTGTTTTATAGATTTAGCATAATTGAATTAATAAAAGTTTCTTTTTTGCCCCTGCCCACCGATAACCAACTATAATAGTTATTCTAAGACTTGGCTATTCTCCTGATCCTCGATTTTATTAGGCTATGTATTTACCTTTTTATTACACAGAGTTATTTCCCTCTATTCTTTTTCTGTTTGTATTTTTATCTTATTCATGATTTGGATGAAGCATATTTATTTCATTTAAAGCATATTTAACCAATGACAATAATATAAGCATTCACTTGTTTTATAAATAGACTCGAAGGAATTCTTGAAGTAATACATGTAACTATTTCAGTAGGTCTTTTAGTATTTGCTAATAAAAATAGGCATTATACTGTCTTTCAAAACAGGCATATTTTTATTCTTTATTTATTTAAAAAATGTTTTCTGGTACTGGGGATTGAAACAAGGGGCATTCTACCTCTGTGCTAACTCCCTAGACCTTTTTTATTTTCTGAAACAGGGTCTCACTAAGTTGCTGAGGCTGGCCTCAAACCTGTGGTCCTCCTGTCTCAGCCTCTCAAGCACAAAAATTATAGGCTTGTGTCACCACACATAACTTCTTTTTACACTTCAAGTGCGCTGTATGATTCTATGAACTTTGTTAACTAATAAAATTTGGCTAATATGTGTTATTTACAAATAGGTTAATAGATATTGTTTAATCATGATACATTTGAGTTTATTTTTCTTTAAAAAACACTAAATAAGCATGACAATTTAAGTCAGTGTATTCAACCAACAAAAATATTTTAGTAAATAACTAGAGATTTACTTAAGCATCCAGTTTTTTGGAAAATTGATTTATATGACTGGGAGTTAACATTTTATCTAACATATATAGTCTTAGAATTTAAGGATTCAATTTCCTATATAGAGATTCATTACTATATATAAATCTTAATATGTTATATAGAGATAATTTATATTTTCCTTCAGAATAAGAATCGAAGGATAAACAAAATTACTTTCTTGCAACATCAAAACTTGCAGTGAGGACTATTTCAATTATAATAAAACTTAGTTTACTGAATGCTTGTTTTGTGTCAGAAACAGCATGAGGACCGTGGGTAGCACCAGTAATCTCTTTAAGTCATCAAAATACCCTGTAAGGAAGAAATTACATTTATTTTCCTGGTGAGTAAATCAAGATTTAAAAATTAAATAACTTGCATGTTTTCCCGGCTCAAAGGATAGAGCTGAGATTTGGCCCCAGTTCCCTCAGTAGAGTAGGTTCCTTTTATCTGCCGTTTTTTTTTTTTTTTCCCTAGGGTTTCAGTTGCCTGCAGTCAGGCTTGGTCTGAAAATACTAAAGGAGAAATTTCAGAAGTAAACAATTCCGAAGTTTTAAATTGTGTTCTGTCTGGGATTCTGTCAATCCTTCATCCAGTGTATCCATGCTGTGTGTGCTACCTGCCCGTTCATCATCAGATTGACTGCCTTGGTATCCCAGTGCTTGTGTTCAGGTTATCATTATTTCACTTAACAGTGGTCCAATAGAAAAAGAATAGCGATGCAGGCAATTCAGATATGCCAAAGTGGAGCTGTAAATGGCTTCTTTTGAGTAAAAAGTAGAAAGTACAATTTGATATTTTGAAAGAGAGAGATGACAGTCACAAAACTTTTATTACAGTATATTCTTTTTTTTTTTTTGCAGTACCGGGGATTGAACCCAGGGGTGTTCTACCTCCGCGCTACACCCCTGGCCCTATTTTTTATACTTTATTTTGAAACCGGGTCTCAAGAAGTTGCGGAGGGCCTCACTAGGTAGAGAGAGAGAGAGAGAGAGAGAGAGAGAGAGCTGAGGCTGGCTGCGAACCCGGATCCTCTGGTCTCCGCCTCCCAAAGTACTGGGATTACAAGTGTGCGCCACCACACCCGGCTATTACAGTATATTCTGATTGTACTAGTATTATTAGTTGTTGATCTATTACTGTGCCTAATTTATAAATTAAACTTTATAGGTATGTATATATAGGGGAAAAACAGTACATACATGGTTCAATATTGCCTGTGGTTTCAGGTATACACTCTGGGTCTTAGAATATAAACATTGTGGATAAGGGGAAACTATTATATATTGCAATCATTTATCTTTTTTCTTAACTTTTTATTGGTACCTTGCAATTAAACACAACAGTGAGGTTCATAAGCATGCATCCATACAGGCACATGTCATTATTTGCTCTCTTTCTTTCCCCACATCTCCTTTTTCCCTCTCCTCTTCCCTCCCAGTGTGACAGTGAGGCTATAGCACTCATTTCTCTTGGCTATTTAAGTCTTTGCTTTGCTAATTTTAGGTGACTATGCCTGTCTTAGAAGCTAACCCTGAAACAAGGATTGTTAAAGCTGATAGAACATTTGGGAAGCACATTGCAGTATAACCTCTAGACCTTGAAACCGGGTCCTTTGCCTCAGGCTGATGTCTCAGGGTCCCTTGTTCTTTGGAATGCTTTTCTCAGTTTTTTCAAGTTTCTGCCTATTGGCTGATTCCAGCCAGGTTTAGCAGTGCTATCTGGGCCATTAGCCATATGCCAAATGCTCAGGGCCAAATTTGTCTTCCTTGAATTTTCAAGTCAGGTTGGCACTGGCAGTATTGTTGCGATGTGCTGAATTCCCACTGTGCATCTCTTCCTTCCTTCCTTCCTTCCTTCCTTCCTTCCTTCCTTCCTTCCTTTCTTTCTTTCTTTTCCTTCCTTCCTTCCTTCCTTCCTTCCTTCCTTCCTTCCTTCCTCCCCCCTCCCTCCCTCCCTCCCTTCCTTCTCTCTCTCTCCTTTTTTCTTTCATTCTTTCTTTAGCTTTCTGACTGCCTACATGGGTTCAACTAGGTGTCCTGAGGTGCTCTGGGACATCTCCACCACTTGTGGCCATCCCAGGGCCTGGATATCAGGAGGTCAGCCTGGTGACTGGATTAACTGTGTTTACCAGCATGGTATTTCTTTCCCACTATGGCATTGGATTGCATGGGTAGAATGGTGCTGGCATGCTGATTTTAGGTGACTCTTACTCTTCAAGAAGAAAAGTCACATTCAGAGCCAAATTCTGTGCTTCAGCTGTGTTTGGGCTCATGTGTCAACTGTTACCTGTGGGTGCTCTATTCATGATGACACCACTGTGCATGATGTTTGAGATTAGTGGGTGTGGTTACAAGCATTGCTTCCCCTGTGGACCCCCTGCCATTGGTACCCACTTTATTCACACCATTCCCTCTGCAAGGTTCTTGCCTTGTGGTTGGAAGTCTTCCAAAATTAGCAGCACATATCTCCTTTAAGGGCTTTAAAGACATTTCAACCCAAGGAGATTGACTCTTCAGTCAATCTCTTCTCCAGCATCTGACCGATGTGGTGATGATATGCTCATCCTGGCCAATCAAAATTCATTGCTCACCGAGACATGGATATTCTTTGCATGAATGGGCCATCACTTCTTGCTCCATTCATGGGACCCTTGCCTATTTCCTGTAAGAGCAGTGTTCAGAAGGCAGGAGTGTGCATAAATATAAATTACATACCTGTAATCCCATTCCTTAGGAGGCTGAGACAGGAAGATCATGGGTTCAAGGCCAGCCTCAGCAATTTAGTGAGGTACTTAGCAATTTAGTGAGCAACTTAGCAAGACCCTGTTTTAAAAATGAAAAATAATAGAGCTAGGGGTATAGTTCAAAAAAATAAAAGAATAAAAATATAAAAGGGCTGGAGATATGTCTCACTGGTATAGCACCCCTGAGTCAATCCACATTACTGCCAAACAAATAAATGAATAAACAAATAAAATAAAAAACTAGGAAAAAAGAGACCTTTTCTCAGTTATTTAGTCCAATTTCTTCAGTACCTAGGAAAGTACCTGACACATAGTACTAGTTTAATAAATGTTTGTTGGACAAATAAAATTAATTAGTCTTACTCGTTTTTTATTCATTTCATACTAATGTTGCTTTGGGAAATATTTTTCTCTTGTCACCTTTATATTTGCCACTTTGTGTTTTTTTATTACTGTTTTAAAAGAAATGTATGGATCAAACCCAAGGCCTCATGCTTTTGAGGCACTCACTACCACTGAGCTATACCCCAGCCTTGTGTGTTCTTTTTGTTTTGTTTTGGTTTTCTTTCAAGTGTGCTTTTATTTATACCCCTAAAATGTTATTTTCTCTGGTTATATTCTTCATTTCTTAGACTAGATATTCTCCTTGAGGGGATTCATCTACTTGAATGTATGCATCTCCCTGAGATCTATAAGATGATACTCTAAAATGTATTTTTCCAACTCAAAATTTTGTTAATCTTCAGACAGTGTCAACCAGATATCTCTACCCAGGCATTCCACAATACTTCTTCCCAATAGATCAAAACTCAACTTATTATTTTCCTGCCAATAACTTCTAATTTTCCTATGCACTTTTTTCATTTTTATAGCTTTCTGGGCACACTGTAATTATATATCATAGTGAGGTTCAAAGCGATACAAACATACATGCACACAGCACTGGTGCATTTCCTTCTGCGTCCCACCTCGTCCCTTCTCCTCCCTCCCCATACATGTTAGTGACATTGGTAGTGACACCTTCATATATGCACAGAATATTATTTGAACTGTTCTTCTTCTCTCCTCCTCACCTCCCTCCTCCTATCTCCTTTCACTATGTTACTGGTCTCTCTCCTCATTTATGTGAGTCCCTTTTCTTTCATATTTTCTCCCTAGCTACCTCATATGAATAAAAACATACAACCCTTGACTTTCTGCGACTGGCTGATCTCACTTAGTATAATACTTTCGAGTTCCATCCATTTTCCAGCAAATGACATAATTTTGTTCTTCCTTATGGCTGGTTAAAATTCCATATGTGAATATACCACGTTTTCTTTATCCATTCATCTACTGACAGACACCTAGGATGGTTTCATAATGTGTCTGTTATGAATTGTGATGCTGTAATCATGGATATGCATGTAGTACTGTAGTATTCTGACTTTAATTAACTGGGAAAGACACTGAGGAGTAGTATTTTTTAAATATCTCCTCACAAAATATTTTTGCCTATTAATAAAGAAGAGTCATGGGACATGTCTTACTAATAAACTATAAGTAAGATAAAAGGATATACTTGTGAAGAAACTCTAATGTGAGGAAAATAAAGTCTTCTGAATACTATGAGGGAAGAGGTGGACTTGGCAGATGGAACTCTTTTCTCTGACACCCTGGCTTAAAATTGATCTGAGAACACAAAAAAAGATTAAGATAAAAAGGTAAGATTTAAGGTGAAATGTCCAAAGGCAGAAAAACCCAATTAATTCAGGACTACTTAGACCACATTTCATTGTGTAATATAATTTGATCTTTCCTCCTTTCATCTGAGAATTTTTACAGTCCAGGAACAATGTAAAATATTAAGTGGAATTTGATTTGTTTCAATTAAATAAATAGTTATCTTCCTGTTATCGTTCAGTTACCTTCTCATTACATGTGAATAATATAGTAATAAAGACAGACAGAACCCTTAAGAACCCTTATATTCATTATTATACTATTATACATGGATTTAGCATTATAATTTCTGAGAATTCAAACAAGGTAATTGGGAACTTTCCTTGTCCTTCTTTGAGCTATGCTTTTCTTTCTTATGACTCTGCATAAGTCAATCAACATGCTCTAAGAAGAAAGTGCTCATAGTGGCCAAGCTCCACCCATTTGCTCTTGCCTGGCACCTGGAGTTGGCACCGATTCCACACAAACCACACGGATGGAGCAAGGGATAATTTCTAAAAAGATGACAGCATCTGTTAGCAGGAGTCGGACCTCTGTGTTGGCAAACGCATGATATATTAGCTATATCCACCACTTCTATGAATGCCCAGAACCTTTCTTCTCATACATATCATTTAAAAAAAATGTTCCCGTTAACATAATGCAACTATCTATATACAATTAAAAACCCACTCATCCTGTCCCCTGAGGAAGGCAGCCCAGCTTTGCCAGTTCCACATCCGGGATGATTAGCATTCCTTTCATTCACATCCAGATGGAGCTCATCACAGCCCAGTAATCTGTGGAGAAATGATAAATTTTACAAACTCTCACGCATCCAAAACACAATGGTGCAGAAGAACCGCAATACGAGTTGCCATGTGGAGTTGGGTACAGCAAAAAAGAATCTCAATGGTCTTTCTGGGCAAAGAGAGTGAAGATTCCTGCCCTGGAAGAGGAGATGGTTCTGAGGCAGAAGTTCAGTTTGGCTGACTAGGCCCTTCTCAGAATGAGTTCTTTGATCTACTGTCTACATGTAAAATGACTCTTTGGAGATTTTTCTTCAGGGTTTGCATCATTTTATTATATCCTTCCAATTTATATGGGGGAATAGGGACTTCCAAAGATGATGAATCAGGCCTGTGACAGATTTGGCCTTTGTTTTGTAATATAACTTCTCACTGTTAGGTTGAATCCACGCTGTGGTAGTTTGAATACTAGGAATTCCCTTTTGATCAGAATGTGCAATTCATTATGGCAAGAATTTTTGTTTATATACTATTGTCATACCAGAGCCAGTAATATTGTAGTAGTTCAGTAAATATGTGATAAATAAATCAGTTTTCCCCTTTTCTTGTTCTCCCTCAAATTTTACCATTTCTGCCTACTAAATGGAGCTTGAACTCGCTTATTTCTTTCCCTCTCCCTCTGCCACCACCCTGTTCCAATTCACCATCACCTCCTGCCTACAATGCTGTGTCAGCTCACTATACGGTCCTTCTTTCACAATCTTGCTTCATTCCATTTTAATTTACACTAAACAGCAAAGTTGTACTTGTTAAACAGTTAGGATCATGTTAATGCTGTCTTTATTTGGTTCCCCACTCTTTTAAAATAAAATTTAACATGCCTACTGCAACCTATAGTCTGGTCCTTCTTTTGCTCTCTGGACAACCCTGGCCCTATTTCCACTGACTTCTCTCTCTTCCTTACTTCTTTGATGACAGCCATGATAAACGTCTTCCTGATTAAATATTACATTATATTTCAAATTGATTCTTTTCACCTGCTATTCATTCTGTACAAAATAACTGTTTTAACCCACTCCCTTCTCTCTGCCTTTTTTTCTGGCAAACTTCTAGTTATTCTGTATATCACACAGGATTTGGACAAGTCTTCAGTTAAATTTCCCAGTGATATGGCTTGGAAATGGCATGAGAGTGTCCTAAAAGGCTTCATATGTTGGAAACTTGGTTTCTAATGTGGCAATGTTAAAGGTGGTGGGACCTTGGAGAGGAAGGCTCAGTGGAAGGTTATTACTGGTCCCACCCCTCTCTCTGGCTTCTTGTATCACCATGTGATCGTCCCCTCTTGCATGAGCTCAGGCATTTCATTATAGTAATGGAAAACAGATGAATATGCTTTGGTAATGAATCGTTAAACTCAATTTAATAATGAATACCCCCTCCCTACAATTACTTGCTGAAGGTCTGTATAGTAGATATCTGTCTTGCTAGCTTACACAGCACCATTTTTTATACAGAATTCTCCTCCTTTCTAATTGCAAGTCATTCACATTGGTGAAATTTTCATTGCTGATAGCTCATGTCAAGTGCCCTGCACTCTGTTACAGGAAAGGGCATATTATTCAGGACTGCCATCAGAGGTTTGTTTTTCCTCTACTTCTTAGCTTAATAGTGAATACAGGGCTCTGTTTTTCCTGGTTAGGTTACTTTGACCTTTTTTCTCTATGCTACTTTCCAAGATACTTTTATACAAAGGAGACAATTTTCTTTTCCTAGAAGATTATGGGAAGGAACTTGAGAGATCAAGTATTTCCTGGGCTCCCAAAAGAATAGCACACTCCTAACATAGACTCATATTTCCAAAATTTTAGGCAAAAAATGTTGCTTTAATTTTTTTTAATTAACTCCTTTCAGTTTCAACTTGATAAGGTTTTAGAAAACAGAGTCCAGTTTTCTTGAATCATCCTCTTGCCTTTAAATTCTTAGTGCGTGAAGCAGATTGAAAAACTAAGTACTTAGTACATACTTTTAAATTAAAAAAAGAGAGCAAATGAAAGATCAATTCAACATTTTTGCTTCAATATTTACCTATAGTCAAAGCAAACCCACACATTTTAGAGATTATTTTCCACTTAGATCTCATGAGTAATAGGAAACAGAAAATGTATCTGCCATAGAGAAAGAATATTTTTATTTTGAGATATAAAAGGAATAGACTTAACTCTTTTAAACACTATATTTATTTTCCAGCCTAGAAGACATTAATGATAGATTTTGTAAAACAAATTTGAGGAACTACGTGGCTTTAGTCTCATTGTTAATTTCATAGTTTACCCTTTGTCACAGTAAGCTTATAATATCTCATTTTTCATATTCTGCTTAAAAGTCAATTCATTTAATCAGTTTTACTACTATTTATAAATCTGTTTATACATTTCAGATATCTGTTATTTATTCAAATATTAGATTACATATTATCTTTAAAATGTACGTCACATTGATCAGAAAGATAGTAGCATGCCTGGAAATTCATTTCTAAAATTTCCTTTTAATAAACCAAAATGTACTGGAAAAATAACACCTGAATTCTATGCCAGCTCTAAAAAATGCAAAAGGCAATCAATGTGTCATTGACATCTTTCCATATATTCTATTTATTTAAAAATTCCACAAAAGTAACTTTATTCACTAGTAACCTTGAAATTCTGTCTGATTTCAATATTTACATTGCCCAAAGAACACGCAAGCTGTGTAACTTCAACAACTTTCATTGGCCTTTTTCCTTGATCCATCAGAGCCATCATAATTTGGAAATACCATAATCCGTATAAACCCTGAATAAAATTCCTCATTAGCATATTTCAGTAACATTATAAGTACCTCAATTATTCTCATCTTTGGAAGTTTTTTAATCAACATTCTCATGGCTAGGACCCAAACACCTGGCATGCAAAAGTTAGAGGAAGAAGGATTTTATTTGCTCACACTTCGGGAGATTTCAGTTCATGTCAGGCTAGGTCACAGCTGCAGAGCTCATGGTATGGTAGATGAAGAGCAGACCTCAGCTCTTGGCAGAGGGAACCAGACAAAGGGAGGATGAGAGAGAAAATGCAGTAGCAGCCTGCCCCAGGAAAACATTGTCTTCGGCCACACCTTCAGCGACCTAACTCCAACCATGTCCCACCTCTGAGCATGGCTGCTTTGTGTAACACATGAGGTGTTGGGAAACATTTTAAATCCAAGCTATAACATTTTGTCCTTGGCCTCAAAAACCTCATGGGCATCTCATAATCCAAAATGCATTTAATTCCTTCTCTAAGAGTTCCATAGTTTTAACTGTCCCAGCATTGCCCAAGAGTCTAAAATCTCCTCTGAAACTATAAGCAAACTTTTAGCTGCAAGTCCCTGTTTAAAAAAAAAATAAAGTGACATAGAGTAAACATTTGCATTCCAAAAGGCAGGAACTGGGGTATAGAAAGAAGGAATGGGACCAAAACAGGACAGAAGTCCAGCAGGGAACATGAAGTATGGGGGAACATTTAAAACTCAAACCATAACAGAAGTAAAGTGAACAGAAAATTATCCCAGTAGCATTAAATAGTAAAATAAATTATATAATATCTCAGATATGACAGATATCATCTGCTTCTATTCCATGCCATCTCTAGCATTTTAAGCTCCTCTATAATTCTGGCACCTACATTTTCAAGACCTCCTTGTCAGCAGAATTCTGGTTTAGATTATGCTGATTGGGAGACATGAGGATGAGATTTGAAGGGTAGAAAAGAAGTACTATCATTCTACAGCAATAGCAGACAGAGCCAGCAGCCCACCTGAGAAGTGAGGTATATAGCAGTTTATAGTTGTGATCTGCTTTAGTGCTCATGGGCCTAAAACTTTTGACACTTACCTACTGAGATTTGAGTGCTTATCAATAAACGCTGACAGTGATCTTCAGTGCCCTTCATCCTTCCAGTGTGGTCAATGGCTTTGGAAACATAAAATTCCCTGTGTTGAATATCTTTTTGTTAAAATACCTGGAATGAGTTTTTATTTCATAGACAAATCTAACTAGTGAGTCTGTATGAATGTGTGTATTTAAACATCTGTCCATATGTATACATACATCATAATATCATATATGTATACATACATATGTATGATCAAAGATATTCATTGTGTGATTCAGTGTAAGCAAATTCTGATTTTTAAAAAGTGTCTAAGGCCAGGCGTGGTGGCGCATGCTTGTAATTCCAGTACTTTGGGAGGCGGAGACCGGAGGATCTGGGTTCGTAGCCAGCCTCAGCTCTCTCACTCTCTCTCTCCCTGTCTCTCTCTCTCTCTCTCTCTCTCTCCTTAGTGAGGCCCTCCGCAACTTCGTGAGACCCGGTTTCAAAATAAAGTATAAAAAATAGGGCCGGGGGCATAGCACGGAGGTAGAACCCCCCTGTGTCAACCCCCGGTACCGCAAAAAAAAAAGTGTCTAGTTTTGAAATTTTTACTGTAATTTATCCTGCAGAAAAAAAAAAAGAGTTTGTAAGCAAAAGAATTACCCACCTGTTAATTTAGTTCACTCAAAGTTAAGGACCTGCCACATGGTATAAACTACCTTAATGTGAATAAATGAAATTTGAAACAAGTAACTCAAAAAAAAAAATATATATATATATATATATATATATATATATATTATTGTAAATGCACTCAAAAGAATGAAGCAACCTTGAGCCAATACAATGTAAAAGTGTGTTTATAACACTGAGGGCCATAAGTAAGTAGCATGAAAAGCCCTCCGTGCCATTGAATACCAGAGAACCACACAGGGGCTTCACTGCATTGCCTCAGAATATGCTAAAAAGGTTCACAGACTGGAGTGAGGACTTTGGAGAATAAGCAGCTCTGATTATTTGGCAGAGAGGTTAAGGCATCAGCAAACAGAGGCTGTAGTGTACCAGCCGGAACAGAACCGCTCTCATAGAGGAGTGGAGAAAGACTGACCAATTCCTAGTAAGATAACCACTCCCTCCCCTTACCTTCCCCCTTTGTTAGCTAACATAGTTACTTAATTGCTGAATTAACATAATTGCTTAATTGATTTGCTTGCTCAAGAAGTTTGTTGAATAACAACAAAAGTATGTTTATAAATACTTTATAGCTTTATTGTTTACCTCTTCTTATATCCTTCCAACTTCCTTCAGTTCACTGTGTCTCTTCCATAGTCCAAGCCAAAGATTTGATTTCTAATGTGGGCATTTTAACATACCAGTTGAAAATTAGTTCAAATGCAGTATTAAAAAAAAATCAAAGAAAAAAACTGATGAAAAAAATGTACAAAAGTTTCAATGTAGTATGAGTGTGTCAACAACCATGACCTGAAATAAATAATTCCAAAATAATATTGTTTTGGGGGAGGAACCTGGATTTAATATATAATTCTTTCTGATATTCTATATTATAAAAATATATTAAGTTTTAATTTATATTTCTATTTAAAATAATATAAACTTGTGTTTATTTTATATTGTGTAATTTTTATTTTAAGTCTAATTGCATAACACTGTTACAATTTAGGTGTATTCAATAAATAGAAATTTATTGCAGTTCCGAGAATAGGATGGTATATCAGGCTACAATGGAAAATACACTTTAGTCAGTATTGAAATGAGTAAAGAGAAGCTGGAATTTACCATGTTCTTCATGATGATACAGAGCTAGGTTTGCATTAAAAAAAATTGGGCAGACAAAAAAAAAACAAATGAATCTTAAGTATTAACAAATATCATATATGGAACCTGTAATATTAACATGTTAACTAAAGTGAAAGTACATGAATGTCATACTACAATATTAAATGTGTATGTTAAAATAGAGCTAAGAAATAGGTTCATGCTTGCTTCATGAAGTAATTTCAAATGTCATTTTATTAATTAACTTTTATCCTCTTATTTTAATAAGAAGAAATTGCTTTGATAAGAAGTATTTAAACATGACATTTTTGCAAAATCTTTAAAATTACTTTATCAATTCTATAGCCATAAGTTAAATTTGGTTACAAATATTCTTATGGATACTCATGATCAGGGCATGTGTGGTACTTTAAATTTAGATTATAATTTTTAGAACAAGGAATTAGTTATAAAGCACTAAAATGATAATTTAGAAGATGTCTCATTTTTGTTAATATTCTTAGATTCTATTGGATTCCTGTTTGCTTATGCGCAACTTTTAATATCTATTAATTCTGAAACCAAGTCCCTGGTAGTCTGGCATCTGCCCTCAGGGAGGTTTAAATGAGGCATTGTCCCTATTGGATGAAAGATAATGTATTAGATTGCTGGGACTGCCATAAGTCGGTGGCTTAAAATAGAAATCTATTTCCTCACAGTTCTGGAGGCTAGAAGTCCAAAATGAAGAACTATTGGGTTTAACCTTTCCTGAGGTCTCTCTTGGTTTATAGAAAGCTGTTTTCACCCTGAGCCCTTAAGTGTCTTTTCCTTAAGGGAGAGTGTATCTGACTCTCTGGTATTATAATCTTCTTATGATGATACCAGTCAGATGCGATTAAGGCACATCCCAATGACTCCTTTTTAACTTATTTCTTTAAAAGACCCTACCTTCAGCCAAGCATGGTGGGCACACACCTATAATTCCAGTACTTTGGAGAATGAGGCAGGAAGATCACAGGTTTCCGGCCAGCTTTAGCAACTTAAGAGAGACCCTCAGAAATTTAATAAGACCCTATTTCATAATAAGAAATAAATAAAAAAGGTTGAGGTATAGGTTGGAGATAGAATCCTCCTGGGTTCAATTCCCAGTACCCCAAAAAATAAAAATATAAATATGAATAAATAAATAAATAAATAAATGGTTCTACCTCCATATACAATCTCATTCTGAAGTACTTGAGGTTAGGACTTTAATCTACAAATTTGGGGAGAGCACAATTCAATCCAAACAAGACAAGGAGGCCTGCATGGTCAGATTTGCCTTCCTAGACTAATTTCTACTCCCTGGATTTTTCCTTTAATAAAACCTTAAGAAAAAAAAATCCTTTATGTACTTGTTTGGATAGGTGCCAAAAAAGTTACCCCTGCATAAAAACAGAATTCACTATACTTGTTTTATACAGGTATGGTTTTTATTTTACTGTTAATATTTTATTTATGTTTTAACAATGAAGGGCTCACTAAAGCATAGCTTCCTTTCTTTTTCTGATCCTTAATTATTTACAAAATTACTTCTTTATAAAATCTAAGCCATTAGTGTCTAATTCTGCAAGTATTGAGTGTTTTTTGTGGTTCTCAGACTCCTACCTTTAGTTTTTGTTTAGTTGCCATAATATACCGCAATTCCTATTTTAATTAACAATCCATTATAACTTTATGTGATGTTATTACTGGTAATGCTATTTTTGTGCCTTCAAGATCATGGAAATGATAAAATTCTCATATATGCCTTTTGCTTCTTCTCCATGACAAATGATGGCCTAACATTGTATACTTTTGGGGAGAAATGTTCTATGCTTTTGGTGGGAAATATTAACTTCTAACTGTAAAAGTTAGTATTCTGTCTTTATCAGTATAAATATAAGAAGGAAACTCTATTGCTTTAATGTTTATTTTTTCACAGTATTTCAATTTCTACTATGTGGTGGGTCCAAAAGTAAGGTCCATTTTTGACAGAAATTACTATTTCTTCTCATATAATACACATGCATGATTATATATTACTTTGTATTAAAATATATATATTTTAAATTTTTTCCCTCCTGTCTCAGCCTCCTAAGTACTGAGATTACAGGTGTGTTCTACCACACCTAGCAAAAATAATTCTTGAATCCTTATGACTTCTTGAATCCTAATGAATAACTTATTATTTCATAAAATTATCATACTGTAAGAGGCCATGGAGATCATCTATTCCCTTATTTAAGAAATGAGAAAAGCTGAACAGTTCAGTGACTTTCTCTGGTACGTAGCTGCTGGGCAGTCACTGAGCCAGGTGACACCCCCACACACACGCCTACGCATTGTCCATGATATAGCAACAGCTTGTTACCTTTTTGTTGTTGTTGTTGCATTGTAATCATACATCTTGATGAAGTTCAGGGTGATAGAGGCATACATGCACACAGCACTCATTGCACCCTCCCACGATTCCTGCCCCATTTCCTCCCTCTCCTCTCCTTTTCATGCTAAGCACAGTGTTTGACTTTGATAAGTTTGTGTATGTACCTCATGTCCATTGAGGAGTTTCCCTCTTCCCCTTCCCCTCCCCCCAGTTATGTCGCCTTTTATGCTCATCTAAGGTTTCTTCTCCTTTGTCTGGAATCCCTCCTATGTCCCATTTTCTCTTTAGCTTCCACATATTAGGGAGAACATCTGACTTTTCACTTTTTGTGACTGACTAATCTCACTTAGCATAATGTTCTCCAGTTCCATTCATGTCCCTGCAAATGATGTAATTTTGTTCTTTATGGCTGAGTAAAATTCCATTGTGTACATATCCTATAGTTTTGTAATCCACTCATCTGTTGATGGAAATCTCAGCTGCTTCCATAGTTTGGCAATTGTGAATTGTATAGCTATAAACATATATAAACATATATATGTTTATATAAACATATATAAACATATATAAACATATATAAACATAGATTTGCATGCATTGCTCAGGTAGTTTGGTTTCCATTCTTTTGGGTAGATACCCAGGAGTGGTATAGCTGGGTCATATGGTAGATTCATTCCCATTTTTCTGAGAATCCTCCACACTGTTTTCCAAAGTGGCTGCACCAATTTGCAATCCCACCAACAATGTATTAGAGTTCCTACTTCTCCACATCCTCACCAGCATTTGTTATTGTTTGTGTTTTTAATTATTGCCATTCTAATAGGGGTTAAGTGAAATCTCAGGGTAATTTTTATCTGCATTTCTCTGATTGCTAATGATGTTGAGATTTTTTCTTACATTTATTTGCCATTTGTCTTTCTTTTGTGAAGTGTCTATTTAGTTCACTTGCTCATTTTTGATTGGGTTATTTTTTGGTGGTAGTAAGTTTCTTGAGTTCTCTATAGATTCTAGATATTAGTCTTCTATTAGAGGAGTAGCTGGCAAAAATCTTCTCCCATTCTGTTGGTTTTCTGTTAAGGTTCTAGATAGTTGCCTTTGCTGCACAGAAGCTCTTCAGTTTAATGGAATCCCATGTATTGATCCTCATTTTAATTTCTTGTGCCCTTGGGATCTTTTTTTAAATTATTTTAAATACTTTGGTTACCCTATCTATAATCATGGCTCCTAATGTTCTTTGTGATAATAAAATGAAGACCCCAATTTTTATTTATTTACTTGTTTATTTGAGTGTGTGTGTGTGTGTGTGTGTGTATGTGTGTATGTGTGTGTGTGTGTGTGTGTGTGTGTGTGTGTGAGTAGTACTGGGGATTGAACCCATGGGCATTCTACCTCTGAGCTACACCCTCAGCCCTTTTTATTTTTTATTTTGAAACAGGGTCTCCCTAAGTTACCATGCACTAGCCTTGAACTTATGATCCTCCTGTCTCACCCTCCCAAGTACTGGGATTACAGATATAGGCTACCAGGCCCAACTCCTCAGGAGTTTCAATGGAGTAATTCTTTAAACTATCTCTAGTTTGCATAAGAGGGAATTTCCGTGGTCTTTAGTCCACCTCTCTTACTCCTCCAATTTGAGGTGGGATGAGTTAATCCATTCACAGCTGCTAGTCATTGGTCTGCATTTCTCAAGTGGAGAGAAAAAAATTTAACATTATGTGACAGATATTCCTAATTATGTCCACCCCCATTTGTCTTGAATCAGTGTGAGTTGGAAACCTGGGTAGATGTATCTTCTCTGAAGAGTCCCACACTACCTCTGATGAGCTTATCAAATTCTATACCAAGGGGATAGTACACAGAGTCTCTTGCATTGATCTATGTTTTGCAATAACTCTGTCAGAAATGAAGCTGATAAGCTGGGCGTGGTGGTGGTACTGTATAATCCCAGTACTTGGGAGGCTGAGACAGGAGGATTGCAGGTTTGTAGCCAGTCTCAGCTACTTAGTGAGACCCTCTGCAACTTAGTGAGACCCTGTTTCAAAATAAAGAATAAAAATAGGGCTGGGAATGTAGCTCGGAGATAGAATGCCCTTGGGTTCAATCCCCAGTACCACAAAAAGAAAAAAAAAGAAATGAAGCTGATATTTTCTCTTTCTTCAAATGAAGCCCTTATCTTTCTAATTTGTTTATCAAATCTTTTAAAATGTTCTTCCTTTCATAAATATTTTTCACTAGTATTTTTCCATCAATAAAGTAGATCAAACTATGTGCCTGAGGATTACCAGGTGTAAAGCTTTGGGGAAGTCATTATCAGAGAAGGAAAGAAAGCAGCATTTAATAGTCATATACAATGAGTGTTATTAAGAAATATTGTTCCCAGTATTTTCCAACCAGCTAACTTAATACTGTTATTTGCATGTTCTTGGTTCCTGTTGATCTACAAACTACCAGAAAATACTAGAAAAGTTTGTTATGAAGAGGGGTTTCACTTGTGTGTGTGTGTGTGTGTGTGTGTGTGTGTGTGTGTATGTGTGTGTATGTGTGTGTGCACACGCACGCGTATGTGTGTTACTGGAGATTGAACCCAGGGACATTCTACCTCTGAGCTACATCTCTCAGCTCAATTTTATTTTTTGTTTGAAACAGGGTTTCTCTAGGTTGCTGAGTCTCACTACTTGATAAGGCTGTCCTCAAGTTTGTAATCCTCCTGCATCAGCCTCGTAAGAACTGGGAGTACAGTCATGCACAACCACACCCGCTCACAAAATCTTAACAAAAATGCATTGCATGTCAAGAGTTAAGTGATAATAAAAGGAATCCCAATGCATTAATTTTATATATGAGGCAAAAGTTTGTATTAAACATTCTGTGAGGAAGGACTAATTCATCCACCTTTAGATAAGGAATTCATGATATAGATGAGCCATGCACACTGTTAATGTGGGGGACATGGTGGCCAAGGAGGATGAGTGGTCATCCTTTACGATGGATGAGTATAATCACATCTCTTCTACAAAATACATATTTAGTAGCATCAGCTTCCTACATGTAATCACAAGTTTTATTCTGTCTTGAAACCTTTGCAGTGAGCATGGGTTCTGGTACATAGAAAGAGCTCAATCAATGCTGGAACAAGAAAAAGAAGGAAGAGGAAGGAAAGGAGTCAAGCAGGGACAATAGACTTTAAGTACATCTTTTGCCTTTATATCTGGGTTATATAACACAAATATTAATGGAAAACAAATAAAAAGGAAATAGAAATAACAAATAAAAAATAGAAATAACATATAAAAAGGAAATAGAAATAAATATAATTGTCTTCCCCCTCTTTCTTTAATGAAATTTATTAAGGACACCTTGCTATTATATATTATATTTTTGAAATGTGTTACTTATTGCAGCTGAAGACCAGGTGTAAAATACCTAAATATTAATTTGTAATATATGTTTATATCTTCATAGTTTAACATGTAATAACATCTGGAAATGGCTATATCTTTTTAAACATTTAAGAAAATTGAGTGAGTCTCCATTTTGACTATCAATATAACACATATTTCAGCAACACATTAGATTCTTTCTCTGTGATTTATTTCTAGGGATTAAAAATAAAAATACGGTGGTGTAGAAAATCTGTCAAAGGACATTATATGAGTGTTCCTGGCTCCCACTCTACTTTTTCTATCCAAAGGAAGCATCATTCTGCCAAAAAGATACAGGTGTGAAAGTAGATCTTTCAGTTTGTGAACTCTTGAGTTTACATCTGAAGGATGTATCTTATTTTAGAGTATATATTGATGGTTTATAAAAAAAATGGAAGCAGGATGTTCTTATGAAAACGAATAAGAAGGGAAGCAGATGTCACCTTTTTTTGCATTATAAAAAATGTCAGTGGGATATATCTGAGTACAACGACTCAGTCCTGCTCCAGGATTTGTGATGCAATATCGGGTTCACTGATTCAAATACACAGGTTGAATGTTGAAAAAATGGATCTTAAATACTATTTGTAAAACATGCACAATATCACACTAATTCATAGTGATGCTTAGGGAAAAAAATCAATGCTTACAAGTGACTTATGTTTCATGTTTTGCCAAGTATAATTAATGTGATGTTATGGTATTTTTTTGATGAATAGACTAAAAACATTCTATTCCAGTGAAAAGAAGGGATGATTACAATAGCTCTTGGCAGAGGGAATGAGAAAAAATTCATATCAGAATCTCAAGATCATTATGAGCATAGTTGGAAATGTGTTTGGATTGTTGGAAAATAGAGCAACTCAGTTGTTAAATAGCAAATCTTCAGAGAAATTCCTTGCAAACAATATTTCTGTTCATGTATTAAATTTGTTGTTTTTTTTTTTTGCGGTACCGGGGATTGAACCCAGGGGCATTCTACCTTGAGCTACACCCCCAGTCTTGTTTTTTATTCTTTATTTTGAAACAGGGTCTCACTAAGTTGCGGAGGAGGCCTCATTAAGTAGCTGAGGCTGGCCGCGAACCCGGATCCTCCTGTCTCAGCCTCTCAAGACCTTTGATTACAAGCGTGTGCCACCATGCCTGGCTTTTTTTTTCCCTTTGGCAGAGCTGAGGATTGTGGACAGGGCTTCATGTTTCCTAGGCAAGCACTATATGATTGAGCTACACACCATCCCAGCATTCTGGTTTTGAGTAATTTTTATTGGCTAGGTATTAATAGAAAGCAACATGAGAGATTCAAAATGGTCCATGTATGAAATGGTCTCTTTACTTACTCTTTTAACTGAGAATTATTTTCATGGTTCAAAGTAAAGACAAACTTGATTTTTATTTCCCTGTTGTTTACAGAAGTGAGTTTCTGTCCCTTGTCATGACATTCAAGTCCCACCACATTTTGTCCCCAAGTTACATCTTTATCTTTGTCTTCTACCTATCCTTACTTGAGCAGACAGAATTCTTTTCAGCCTTGTAACCTTCTTCACATTTTTAATTGTGTTGAGATTAGGGCATGCAAACACGTTTTAGCAATACAAATAAATAAAAGACTAGTGAATATAAATATTACAACAGAGGAACTATTAGAACATATAAGAGGGAAAAAATTAGATTGAGGTGACCAGAAGGTAAAGAAATTAGTGATAATAATAATTACATTGAGACAGGCATGGTAGCGCATGCTTGTAATCCCAGTACTTGGGAGGCTGAGACCCTATGATCCGGGTTCGCGGCCAGCCTCAGCTACGTAGTGAGGCCCTCTGCAACTTAGTGAGACCCTGTTTCAAAATAAAGAACAAAAAATAGGACTGGGGGTGTAGCTTGGAGGTAGAATGCCCCTGGGTTCAATCCCCGGTATCACAAAATTATAATAATAATAATTACATTGATGCTTAAAGGACAAATTTGAGTATCAAGGATGCTGGCAAAATAATATAAAGACAAAGGAAAGAGTATGAGTAAATATGAAAATGTAAAAATCATAAGTAAATGTGTGGGGAACTACACTGAAAATGCAAAATAGAAGCTGGGTGTGGTGTTGCACATATGTAATTCCAGTACTTGGAAGACTGAGACAGGAGAATCACAAGTTCAAGGCCAGCAATTTCACAAGGTCCTTGGTGACTTAGAGAGACGCTGTTTCAAAATAAAATAAAATAGATCTGAGAGTATATCTCAGAGGTAGAACACCTTTGAGTTCAGTTCCTAGAATCCCCATTACCACACACACACACACACACACACACACACACACACAAAATGCAAAATAGGGATAGTAGAAGGAGAGTGTCAGATGATGCCAAGATGCATAGGTTGTCTCAGAAAAACAGTAGAAAGAGTTGTAATTGTGTTTTCTTGTAAGTGAAAATAGTCAATAAACTAAAGCTACATTTGTAAAAACTGTCAAAAATATTTTAAAGATAGCCATGTTTGTACACATATTTCTGAAATCAATCCATCTAAATATGTTTGTAAGAATAACATTTTTATAATAGCCAGTTGCCCAACTAATTTATTAATCTCTATTTTTGAAAAAAAATGAGAGTTCATTGCAAGTAAAACTACAATAAAAGTGTTTTCTTAAATGTGAATATGGTAAATTAGATAGCCATTTGGATACAATACCATCTAAGAGAAGTTATATGATATAGAAGAAAATAATTCAGTTAGGAAAATAGTTTTATAGCTAATTTATTTTAATTATTTTTAATTTTGACATTTGTTAAATGTTGATTTAGAATTTTGTGACTGTGCATATTTAAGTAACTAAAGATACTTTCAGATACAAAATAAAATATATTTGCCACAGTGAAAATCATCATTGAATATAATTCTCATCAAAAATTTATTATGAAACCTCATTATCTGTCATTGATATTTTCAATTCCATTAAAGAAAAGCTAGATAAGTAACATTTTCATCATTTCTGATGCTTCTATCCCAAATGCATGGGCTCATACAATTAATTTTATTTCTTTTGAATAAAATTTAATAAGCACTAATATAGCTCTAATCTGATATTTTAAGCATGTACTTGGATACTTATTTAAGTATTATTTTGAGGTATAAAATTTATTAGGATTATTTATTAATATGTTCTTATTTTTATTCCTTAATGTTTGCAGCAGTATTTTCCTTCCCTATATAAAGAAACTCTTCTAACCTGATCTGGAGCCCTCTAATCTACAAAATTAAATTTTTATTGCATGGTATTGTGGAACTGAATTGGAGAATTTATACGATACTCGAAGACAGTACCCTAATTTTCTGTTTCAGAAGTTGAATCAAGTGTAAAGAGATGGCAGACTAATTAGAATAATTTTTTTAATGGTACTGGGGCTTGAACACAGTGGTATCCTACACACTCAGCACTTTTTAGTTTCTATTTTGAAATGGGGTCTCCCTAAGTTACTGTACACTGGCCTTGAACCTATGAGCCTCCTGTCTCTACCTCCCAATTACTCGGATTACAGGCATGCACCACTGCACCCCATTTTGGATAATTTGTGAATGGTTTATTCCTAATGTTAATCATAAAGAAATGAGCACTATGCACAGACACCTCAAAGGACTGTGAAAAAACACCTCCTACAGCACTGCTTCAAAACCTTCACTGCTTTTGTTTTTACTTTCAACATCTGCAGTTTTCTTGCTCATCATATTTCAGAAAAAATGCAAAAGCATTTTGCTTTACAGTCAACGTTGATTCTGTCCTCAATAAATGGTTATTTGAATTGAACTACATTAATAAGACTTATAAATCAAGAAGGCATGAGTAAAAACTAACTCATTTGAGGCTTAAGTTAATATATGTAAGATTCTTTAGTAGTAAAAAATATTTAAAATGATACTGCATTATCATAGAAAGACAAAGGGCAAAATATTGGTTTAGAGAATATCAAAAACATGTTTGTACATTTAACAGTTGAAATAACTGTTACAATGAAGAATCAATCACTGATACTGTCATATATATATATGTGTGTGTGTGTGTATGTGTACATTTCAGGAATATATGTAAATATTACATTTTAAAGGATGATACAATATAATATATAATACACATTTTAGGGGATGATACAATACCAGATATAATACTCTAGGGTTTCTCCTAAACATGCTCCTGCAAATTAAGACCCTGACTTAGAAGTGTAACTCATAGAATTCTGACTCTAGAACTCTAAAAAACTTTCGCTATTTGTCTAGTGTCAAGAAGATAAACCATCCATAATTAAAATTTTATGTTATTTATCTTGCTATAATGCTCTTCTTTTTTTCAAATGTAATGTGTTCTAAATTTATTTAGCTTTTGGTTTTATTCTGTTGTCCATTTGGTAAAGTATCTCACTGCCATAGTTATTTGGTGTTCAAAGTCATCTAAAATCTTTCCGACTATTTAATCTATATTTATACCACATTATATCCTATTGAGGTCTATTTGACTGTATTTCTCAAAACATGCCATAACTGGCAATGTCACTGATATATTTCCAAATCTTCATTTGCATACATTTGTATTCAGTAGTCATAATCTATTAAAATTTAGTTAATGAATATTGGGAAAATACTTGCCATTCATTGTTTACATGTATTTTTCATATAAAACTGAATCATTTTTAGTTTCAAGTTTATTTTTCAAAGTCTGATAATTTGATATATATTTATGCTAAATGGAAGCTTCATGAAATTGGAATTTTGTTCTGGGATTTGGTAATTTATTTCAATTTGAGGACACTTGCCATAATGCTATTCAATTATCTCTTGTACATGCCTATATAAATTTTCTCAGTCCATACATCCTTCACATCAGAAGGGACCTGAAAATTGATCTAGCTCAACTTTGGTGAAAATATTTCCAAATATAGCTAAACATGCACATTTTGTCTATAAAATACTCATAGGGTCCTTAATTTCTTTGATAATTTAGTTAAACTATATTTAAGAAGTGTTTTTTGGTGGTAGATTAAATGTTTGGACATAAAGCAAAATCAGGTATGCAGAAATAGATGCATCAAAAAGAGGAAAGCATGTCTTTGCTTCTCCCAATGCCTTCGTTCCAATTAACACTTTCTCTTTATGACACATCATCTTCCTTTTTTTCAGGTTCATGCTGCTGAGCGTCCTTGTGTTTTCTATTTCCTCTCAATTTCTAAGTTTTTTCGTAGGAAATGATCTCATATTAGCCATTTATTCTTTCTCTTCTGAAAGGCTTTGCCCCAATTAAAAGAATTATAGTCATGGGACAAGATTCCTGGAGAAGCAGCAAGATCTTCCCACGGTCTTTGAAATCTCAGTGTGTGGACAGGTGCTTGCTGCACTAATGAGGAAAAAGTGGCCTTGCTCTTGATGTGTAAAAAGCTCTAAGGACAAGATCCACATACACACAGCAATTATCTCTGTTTCTCCAGATGTGGGGAGAGAGGAGTGGAGGCTTTTGAAATAGGCAATTTCAATGTCAGATATTTAAGAATTACTTCTGACCACAGTGAGTGCAATGAAAATGTAACACTTTAAAAAGAGTGTTGACACATTTATTATCTATATCAGAAATGATTGATCATTTGGGATATTGAAAAAGGGTACTTGGGAAGGATAGCAAGTGTGAAATATTAAGGTACTTGGAACCTACAGCACTACAGCAGGCAAAGACAGAAATCAGAATTTATTCTACTGCAGCAGGTGGTTAACAGAGGGTAGTCAGACAGGGCAGGAAACAAAAAATCAAAATGTGTGAGATGAGTAAGTAATCGACATGAGGATTGGAGAACTCTAGAAATGAAAAATGTCTAAGATAGTCAAGACAACTGCATGATGCAAAGAAGAATCTATAATGGGACCATGTATACACACTAGGCTCAGAACACGTTCTGCTATTTCAGCTCGCTTTTACCCAATTCCATAACCACAAGAGTGTTAGACTTCTCACCATCTCCAGTATTTTAATGGCTTTAAAACTAAGAATGTTTAAAATGATTAGGATCTGTCTAAAAGTCATTCCAAGAGCAGCACTTTGCAGAAATAATACAGTGAATTATGTAGCAAGGTCTCCACGTCATCTGTGGGTGTTTCAGTCAATGGCATGGAAGCTATAACAACTTCTGGACTCCTCTACGAAGGAGGCCATTTAGGGGATATTCTACTCCAACTGAAATATCCTTAATGGGTCATTGTTATGGATGTGCTTTTATCATCAGCATTGAACATTACTAAGGGAAAAGTTATAGCCTTCCAGATACCTGAACAAGAAAACAAGGTAAATTTTCTTTTCAGTTAATAATCAGAAAAGTATGCAATGCCTATACCAATATTTTATACACATTGACCTTCAGTACATATCTACTGAATTCATTTGAATCATGTTGGAGGTAGAATAGACTAAAACGTAGTTATGCAAATGGAGCATTAACATGCACACACACACACACACACACACACACACACACACACAGGGAATTTTCAAGTCTACAGCTGTTTCACTAAAATGTAACATATAGAATTAATGATTACATGAAAAATATAGATATTATATAATAACCTACTACCCTATTCCTCCTTATGTTCTACCTTTCTTCCTTTCCCACCTTTATTTAGTAAATAAAGAAACTGAGGCTATGGAAGTTAAATAATTCTATAAATGTCTGACAGTAATTAAGAATCAGAAACTTAGTCTCTTTCTTCTAAGCTCTTTTTTCCATGTATTTATTTATTTATCTATTTATTTATCTATCTATCATCTATCTATTTATTTATTTTTGTGGAAATGGGGATTGAACACAGGGGGGTTCTGTCACTGAACTACACCCCAGCCCTTTTAGTTTACATTTTTATTTTGAAACCTGGTCTTGCTAAGTTATTGCGTGATGTCTTCAAACCTATGATCCTCCTGTCTCAGCCTCCCAAGTACTGGGATTATAAGCACACCACCTCACCCAGCTTTATTTCCCATTTATACTACACTATCTCATCAGTATTTAAGAAAAAAATGGAATGTTATTATTTTTTACCATGCTTACTCAAATAGTCTAAAACTTGTAAAACACATAAATCATATATATATTCTAGTTCTTATTATTTGAGGCATATCATTTAATATAGGAACTAATATTGTCAGTGCTTTCTAATGGACACTCTTGGGGTTAGTAAAAATAGATAGCATTTCCAAAAATTTTAGATATGTTTGGTGACAGGTATGGATTAAATATGTGGCACAGTAGCTCATAAAATTTTAAACATTAAATTATTAATACCTCAAGTTACCTTTGTGTTGGGGAGTGGAGGGAATGAGATGGGAAAGAGGAAGAGTGAGAGATAAATTCAGCAGTTTTTCATGAGAAATGTCATGATTTAACAAAGGCTGAATCCATTTCCTGATTGCACTCCAATTAGGAAGTGACTCTAAGCTGGGTTTGGTGGCACACGCTTGTAATCCCAGTATTTGGGAGGCTGAGACAGGAGGATTGCAGGTTCATGGCCAGCCTCAGCTACTTAGTGAGGCCCTCCGCAACTTAGTGAGACCCTGTTTGAAAATAAAGAAGAAAAAAAAGGACTGGGAATGTAGCTTGGAGGTAGAATGCCCCTGGGTTCAAGCCCCAGTAGAGAAAAAAAAAAAAAGACTATCTGCCAAAGGGATTATGAACCAGAGCCACAGCTCACAGAAGAGGGCTGTGACATAGAGGATATGCATAAAACAGGAAGTACTGCAGTCTGCAGTTATGGTAACAGAAACAGGCCTTGTTGTTTCTTAGCACTGGCAAGTAATGATCAGGAATAGTTTATGGTCAACAATAAAGACCACAGGACATTAGATATCCTGAATTTTGCTTGGATCACTGGATCAGAACATAACGGAGCACACAGAAGTGGGAACAGACTGAGATACTGTTGTTACCATAATTGCATAATCACTTGAAATGCCCAAAGAGATTTAAGGTGTTACCATTATTCTCAGCTAAATATTTTTAGTGTGTTATTGATTTTTATATACTTAATAACTTTAAAAACCCTTGGGGAATTTCAGGCAATCACAAATGTTTTTTCTTATCCATGCCGGTTAATAGCCATCACTAGTTTCTTAGTAAAGAGTAAGTAGAGGCACAGCAAGAGTCAATAAAAACCATTTTTCCTTGTTGGCATTATCTATGTGACATGTCAGTATTAAATCCATAGAGGTATGCCCTTGTCTTTTATTAAAGATTGAATAGCTAATGCTTAGCACTGAGCCTGACTTCTGAGACACTTGTGATAAAATGAATTGATGAATCATGATTGAATTACCTTGGCCAGGGCTAATTTTTTAAAAGTTTAATCTTGAGCTAAAGAAATTTCTTATGAATTGTTAACTGTAAATGATTTAACTAATAAATTCTATTAGGGTTGCTAGTTTTAGAAGAATACAGTATATTCAATTTAATCTAAAGTTTTGATAAAAAAAGCATTTTTAACATAAGTATGTCCTAAATATCACGTGGGATATACTTACACTAAAAAAAGTTGTTTACCTTGTATTAACTGAATATATTGTGTTTTTTTTCCGGCAATCATAAACCTACTTAGTTACTAGATCAAGATTCTATTTGCAGTATTAAAGTCAGATGAATGTTTTTTGAAATGATCTTAAATATTTGTTTTATGTGTTAGTCCATCACTCGGGATTGGGATATTTCTGACTATACTTCTAGACTTTGAAGTTTTATTTATATTATTATAAATATTTACATTTCCCATCCATATATTTTCCCATGCTTAATGTCCTATTAATTTTAATTTCATTTTATAAGAGTATCACTCTTTGTTGGAACAAGAAAGGATCCTAGGAGCTACCCTAGCAAATAAGCTTATTTTCACAATGTATATATTCAATTGCAAAGAAGTAAAGACGCTTACACTATGTTATAGATCTAGCTGGTGGAAAAGACATTTTTTATACAAATCAATGGACTATTCACCTTACTAATAAGCAAAAATTTATGATGAAATAAAAGTAATGGAAAAGGAGTTTAATTAGTCCAGTAAGACACTTAGCAAACTTAAGGTAAGAAAAGGGAACAAAAATGTATTAGGCTTATAAGTATTCCAGATAGAACATATGTCTTCTCATTTCATCTTCTCAAAAATCTTGTGAAGTAATTGCTATCCTAACTATAGATTTTTCTCAAATATTGAAAAAGTGTTATTTGAAATGTTTAAGAAATTCTTGTTAAAATACAAAATAAAATCCAGGTCTATCTCTACCCCAAAGTTGTCCTTTCATCTCCTTGAAATTTGGCATACACATCATCAGCTAAGATCGTATCAGGTTGTGTGGAGGTGTACTCTGACCTGAGATTATAGGTATTTGTCAGAATTGTTTTAGATGAAGAAAATACATGTAATTTGCCAGGGAAGACACCAGGAGAAATTGTTGCCTCAAGTAGACCTCTTGTACTACATACAGACATATAGAAGAAAGGCTTTCCTGTCTGTAGGCCGCCACTGCTAGTATTAGTTTCGGAAGCTGCTTTGCACAGCAACTTAATTTTCTTTTCATGGGTCCAAGGATTGTTCCATTCATTACTCATTTTGAGTCACTTTTGTTCTTTTTATTGATTTTTTGCCTATGTAAATGGTATAGCAGATTATATCACTTTCCTGCTTAAAACCTTTTAATATTTGTCAAGATTTAGTGGGAAAGTCACTTCATGAAAGTCAACCTTAATCACTCCCCATAGCCAGACTTGAGGCCTCTACAAGGTGTCATCCCTACTGTCTTTCATGACAGTTGCAGTGCTTATTAAACTTGACTGCATCCCAAATTAAGCACCTTAAGGGCAAGGACTTTGTCATCTTCTGCATTGTGTTTTTGGCATCCACATAATCCCAGTGAAAGTAAATGCTACAATTAGCCTGTTGAATGAATATCAAAAGTGTAAAAGCTAAATAAGTTTTGTACATGAAGAGATGTGCCTTTAAATTTTTTTAAAAAAATTTACCTTCATTTTTTAAATCTTGTCACATGTTTCAACTAATGGAAGATAATAGTGTTTAGATTCTTTATTAAATTTCTAGGCTGGGAGTTGATATTTTTATGTTTTTTGCTAAAATGGCTTCATCCTTGGTATGGATGCTCTAAATTCCATTTGTAGTCATTATACATATGAGTAAAATTCATTATATATCGTGTGACCTAAAGCTTCAAATAAAATTCATTTTACCTTTTCATAGGATTTCTAGACTAGCAATTTCAACACCCAACAAAATAATATTGAACAATTTTACTATTCTTGCGAGTTATCAATTTGAGATTTCCTTTAGATGCTTTACTATTTAGAAATAATCTTAGGATGAGAGAGTTTTTTAAAACATAGAATAATTGGGATTTTCACAGTAATCTGTAGATTCATTTGGGTTGTATTGACATCTTTCTTTTGGGTAGTACTGACATCAGCTAGTGCACCACTGGTAGAAATGAAAAATGAAATAACTGCTCTGGAAGAAACTGGAGATTCCTTATTAAATTAAAAATAAAATTATAATATGACCCAGCAATTCCACTATTAAATAGGGATACATTCAAAAACTTTGAAAACAGGGTCTTGAAGAAATATTTTTATATCCTTGTTCATAGCAGCATTATTTGCATAGGAACTGCAATGTGGAAAAAACCCAGTTCCATCAAAAGATGATTGGATAAACAAAACAGGGTGTATGCATATAATAGGATACCATGTAGCCTATAAAGGCATAAATTGTGATATATGCTACAACATGGATAAGTGACATAAGTTAGGCACAAAAAATCCACAAATATTTTATTATTCCACTTATATGAAGTAGAGTAGTCAAAATCATAGTGACAGAAATTACAATGGTGGTTTCCAAGGTCTGGCATAATGGAAAAAAGTTATTATTTAATAGATTAAGAATTTCAGTTTTACAAAATGAAAGGAGTTATGGAGATGAAAGTTGGTGATGGTTTTAGAACATTATGAATGCATTTAATACCATTGAACTGTGTATTTAAAAACCATCAAGATGGTAAATTTTATATTGTGTGATTTTCTCATAATAAAAAAATAAATAAAAAGCAAAAAAAACTTGACCAGTAAACTTTTTCATGTGATGCTATACATGTGTGAATATATCTAGGAGATATATCCTAAGTATAAAATGGCTAGACCACAATGTATATGCATTTATAATTCTGATGGATTTTGACAAATTTTCTTGCATAAATGATGTACTAATTAAAATAAAGACACAATGTATATTGTGCATATAAAATGAATGGAAAATTTGAACAGCAATTTAGTTATTCTCTTTGTTTCATGTCTGTACAAAAACACCTGGTGAATTCAAAGCTAGCCTCTTCCTTTTAGGAAAGATATAGAAAACTGGTGTTGTAGTTAATGGTGTGTTTTAAAAAAGTGATAGCAAAGGTATTAAGTTAACCTGTATGCAGCTTTATTAAGAATTATAATAATTCATCACAGAACAGTGCATCTGAAAAGATAGTGTGGCTATTTACAATCAGAGTTTAATGTCGAAAGTGATGGGCTATAAAACATAAACACAATTCCTAGTGGATAAATGTGCAATCTCTTCAGGTACTAAATTTCCACTCTGAAAAATTAGTGGCTGTTCAGAAAACTGGTTCTCTTCCAGGACAGGGAGTTTTCAATTATTAGAGGATAGATCAAATCCTGTGATAATTTAGCATCAGCACATTTCTGATTGAAGGGTCTCTTCCGTAAAGCATCTGACAAGGTCAAGAGGTTTCTTTCTGTGCTGTTTACTCACAATTGATTTCTTGCCTCACTTTGCATTTTCAAGCAATTAATATTTTTCCTGTACTAAATGTATTCTACTTTTTGTTATTCCCTCTATCAAATTCTCTATTTCATGAGTAAAGAAGTGATGGGGGGAAAAAGGAAATAATTTGCAGTGGAAGGAAATGTGAGGCTCCTGTTTATGGTAAAATAATTCTATTTATCTAAATTATGCTTTAAATTATTTATACAGTTTCCTGAGTTCTTGTTAATTCAGGTGTATTTTCTCATTATTTAATTATCTAAAGAGTTTGAGTTATAAGTTTGAAGCAACCTTGAATCATTTTGTGTCTGTGCATTATTCTTTTAAAAATCCTTTAAAGATCACGCACTCTTGGACTCCAGCACACATTAACATCTGGAAGTGAAAGATCTAAAGGATGAAACACCTATGAGAAAGATTTCAAGGACAGGTAATTACGTAAGTAACTAATATGGAATTGGTGGCTTTTTACTATGTCTTTCCTACAAAAAGAGAGGGGCAGGAGAGAGAAAAGCTTACATAAATTTTGAGCAGAATGGAAGTTGCATATAATCTGCTCATGCATATTTATTCTAAGAAAACTGATTTTCATTTAGAATAATGAGAAATTTAAGGATTTCCAATCTCTTGCAAATAACAAAAGACAAGTAGGTTATTTTGTCCCAATATTTCATCTAAAATGGAAGTGTGAGAAAGAAAGCTATCCTGCCACTATGTTCATTCTGATATTTTTTTTGTGTGTGAAAATCCTTGGATAGACTGGACAAAAAGCAGATGATGGAAAGGTTATGATAAATATTTTGTTCTATGGAACTGATTTCCATGATTAATAAAAACTTTAAGCCTGGCGTGGTGGCGCACGCTTGTAATCCCATTACTTTGGGAGGCAGAGACCGGAGGATCCGGGTTCGCGGCCAGCCTCAGCTCTCTCGTTCTCTCTCTCCTTGTCTCTCTCTCTCTTTCCTTAGTGAGGCCCTCCGCAACTTCGTGAGACCCGGTTTCAAAATAAAGTATAAAAAATAGGGCCGGGGGCGTAGCGCGGAGGTAGAACGCCCCTGCATTCAATCCCCGGTACCGAAAAAATAAATAAATAAATAAAAACTTTAAAAGCTTATTTTCCTTCTTGAATTAATGTTTTCCTTCAAACTTCCAATGCTGTTACTTAGGATGTGGAATGTTTATAACATATGCTTATTAAATATAAAATATTTTTATTGAAAATAATTGCACTTTCTTCAGATGTTGACCTACTTGTATAGCCAGTTGTTTTCATTTTTAACTGGTAAAGTGTATTTCTAAAAAGTTCATAATAGATTATTTTGAAACTTTAACACACAGAACGGATTCACTTTCCTCTTTGGGCTTTAGGGCTGATCGGTCATGGTCCAGATAAATTAGAGAAAATTAATACTTTAAGGAAATGTTTTGAATTCTTTCTTTTTGTTTCCTTATATTTGCCTTGTATCTTAGGTGTCAACATGTCCCTTAATGGGCCTTTAACTTAATGCCTTCTCTCACTTTCATGGAACTCCTGAAGGTTATTTGTTATAGCTCATGTGGTTGATTATTAAGAGACATTGTAATAATTATATTTCATAGGGATTAGAATTGAAAATGTCTCCCTCAAAATTTATAAAGTTCCCTCAAATTCTCTGCTCATATATATTCCCAAATTCATTTAGACCAGAATTTATTTATTTATTCATTTATTTCTAGAGTGACTATTCTCTTCACTGACCCTAAATGTTCACTATTGCTTACTAAATGTCTAGTATTTTATCATGGAAATAGGACGGAAAAAAGTTGATTGGAATGTAATCAACATTGGTATATGTTTGCATGTGAGTGAGTGCATACACACACACACACACACACACACACACACACACCACATTATTCTCCTTTATCCTAACTACCACCTAAGAGGACACGTGTCTTGGTCATCCTATTATCCTGGGAAGTCAGCAGGATTGCCATGCTTAAATTAAACCTTTAAAGCTGAGTCAGGTGAAAAGAAATCCAAAGAGTCTAAATTCTTTTCTTTTGCATGCAACTTTAACCTCTTTAATGCTGTCTTTTGCTGAAAATAACCTCCCACTTCTTTTCTTCAAGATTCACCTAGCAAAATGAAAAACACAAAGCAATTCTCTAGATGAGAATGGGTGTTGCAGGAAAGAGGTAGCAACTGCATAGGAGGTGGAAAATAGGCCAGCAAATGATTGGATCAATGCCTGGGACTGTGAGGGCCCTGCTGGAGGTTAATATGAATGAGATGTTCTGCTTCATTGACTGAGTTTACCTAATTCCTTCATACATCAATATTGCTTTTTATGATGCTGTTGCCTAACTTTGTTGCAATTTGCTATTTAATCTATAATGCCATTATTACTTCAACAGTGATGTGGCAAGCAGCTGGAGAACGCTCTGATTAAACCTTAATTATTACCATGCCTTTGCTATAGGTGCGGTAAGAATGTATGATCTCTACCACCCCCATTGCCCTCAATATCTTACTTCAAAGCAGCAGCTAAACACATCACATCTGTTACAAGCAAATCTGATAGGTTAGTTATCATAATGAACTGCAAAAATCACAGAGGTTTGTTTACTCCCTCTTCTCTTAGCATCAAGAGAAGTCGTTGGATAACTGCTGGTATATTACACATTGCCATAGACAGCAGAAGCATCATAAATGAAAAGTTTTCTGGTTTATTTTAGGATATAGCTAAAAGCTTGATTTTGTATTCTGTTGGTTTCTATAGTTAAAAGCTGCATTAATGTGGTTGAAATACTTTGAAGTAAGTAGAGATAAAACAAATCAGCAGGTATTTAAACTGAGGGCGATGAGGTGGAAAAATCACCACTTTCCCTTCAGGTAGAGGCCTGAAGATATATCTTTGTTAATGAGGTTTCATGCTGTCTTAGTGGATCCTTAATCATTTAAAATGCAAAACCCAAAGAATGAAGTAAGAGCTATCATACATATGAGAAGGTGGCTGATTTTAATAAATGATTATGCCATATGCTTCCCTCATCATTCTCCTGCTTGTGAAATTCCACCTATGAAATTACATGAACTCATATGCTATAAGCAATACACATTAGAAGCCAGCAAATAAAACATCGTTCTCTTTGATTTCCTGCTGCCGCCTCTCAATTTAGAGAGTTTGTTCTTATGGTCAGGCACAGAGGAAGGTAGAAATTACCTTTTTATGAATCGCTGGCATTCTGCTACTTATGATTCTTGTATTATTTTTATCATGGTGGTTTTTGAATGAACTAGAAGGACATTTATAAAGAATTATTTCAAAGTGACCTACTTTAGCTATCTGTAATACCCATAGAGACTAGCTGTGTCTGCAAAATATTTCAGGTAATTCTGTGTAAAATAAAAAATGCAGGAAGAGGACTTTGTTTTTGTTTTCAGAATGAGATTTCTTTTTCCTCAAGGAGAACTCAGAGTTGACTTATACTCACTGAACTTTCAATGTCACCTGCCTTTAATATATTTAAGGAATTTCTCTTTCTTTCTTTCTTTCTTTCTTTCTTTCTTTCTTTCTTTCTTTCTTTCTTTCCCACTCCTTAGTAAATCAATGCTGCAGCATTTTTCTGTCCTTTCACTTCTTTAAGTACTAAGTTTTATTTATTTGGCTCTTGATTCTGGAGGCAGTAAGATCCAGATAACAGGATATTAGTGTCCTGGTGAGGTCCCCTGGCTGGGTCTTGACATGGTAGAAAAGTGGAAATGAAAATAGTCTCATGTAAAAAGGGCTAAGTTTATAACAATAAACTTGGCCTTGTTTATAACAATTCACTCTCATGAGTACTAACACACTTTAGCAAAGACACAACTTACTCTACAAACCAACATGCATCCATTCACGAGGGTAGAGTCTTCACAACCTCATTACCTTCCACTGGATCCCACTTCTTCATGGTTTTACCACCTTACTACCACCACACTGGGAGCACTTCAGCACATAAACCTTTGGGGGACAAATTATATATATATATATATATATATATATATATATATATATATGTATATATATATATGTATACAATACCACTATGGACATATATATATATATATGTGTGTGTATATATATATATATATATATATATATATATATATATATATACAATACCACTATGGACCAGTATTTCTTAAACATTGAAATGTATGAAGGTAAACTTGTTCAAATGCATATATCAGGTCCCCATCCAAATCAGTTGGTTCTTCCCCCATCCCTGCTCTCTCTCTCTTCTTTCCTTTTTTTTTTTTTTGGTGCATTGTAATTATACATCGCAATGAGGTTCAGAGTGATGGGAACATGTATACGTGCATGCACACAGAACTTGGTGTATTTCCCTATAGATCCTACCCCGCTCCCTTCCCCTCCACATACTTGTTTTTGAGATTGGTGTTGATAATTTCACTTATAAACATAGCATTATTTGAACTGTCTGTTCTGAGTCTCCACCTGCTGGCTGCTGCCCTCATCTTGAATTATGGAACTGTCATCCTTTCTATCTGTGATTTGACCACTGGCAGGGTTGAGAAAGTTGCCTTGATTTATATAGGCAAATCCCTTAATTTCTCCCAATAAAACTAATACATTCAATAACAAAAACAAAGCAATGTGAGACAAGCAAATAAATTAAACAACATAACCATTCTTGGAGTTGAGAAAAATAAACACTGAGTTTTCACAGGAAGATCCATGCATTGGCTTTATTCTGTGACTGCAAAGTCTAGCTTCTCCTTCCTCAGACACTGTTTCTTATGAACTTTATTTTATCTTATTTTATCACTTTTGCCTGACCTAACAAATTTTCTCAATACATATTTGTAAAACGGTTTAATGAGTAAATATTTATTTAAAATATTTTTTATTGTGGGGATTGAACCCAGGGGTGTTCTATATACAAGCTACACCCCTAGCCTTTTTATTATTTTTTTTTTATTTTGAAAGAGAGTATCCCTTGGTTAATGATGGTCTCACTAAGTTGCTGAGTTTGGATCTGAACATGCAATGCTCTGGTTTAAACCTGCCAAGTACTGGGATTACAGGCATTCACCACCATGCCTAGTTTCATTTAAACTGTTTGTGATGATTCATCAAAAAACAGCATTGAGATCACATGTCATAAATTAATGCGTTAGTGAATTTCTTATGAGAAGATCACTTACTACCAACTAATACTTCTTTGGCCAGGAATGCAATTCTGTTTTTAGAGGACAAAAGAATTGAAAGTTTTCTTGGATCAGATGAAATAATATTTTTGAACTGCTTAAACAGCATCAAACATGGGTTGATTGGTGAAAATTCAGGCTGGACAAGGTAGGTAAAATGAAATCATTGTCATCTGCAGAATGATTTTTTATTTTATTTTATGAAAATGGGCACTTAGTAAAGCATTTTAAATAAATAGTATCTGGCATATTTGCAATACTTGAATAATCACTTACAATGTAGTATAGGAGAGAGACTTATCCAGGGTGAAGCTAAAGGCAAGTTAAGAAGCTCTTTGGATCAGACCAGGGCGAATGAAGACTGTCTATATTTAAACAGTGGCTATACATTTGAGGGAGGGGTGAGAATTTTTGAAGGAAGCAGCTAAAAAAGAAGAGTTTGATTAGAATATTCAGAATGCAAATATTAATATTATGCCTAACTTTTCAAATGAAAGTTTCAAAATTTCCCATTTGCAATGCTGTCCTGAATATAATGTTCAGCTTCTAAGTCAACCTAATACCTAAATAAGTATTCAAGGCAACTTACAGTGTTTTCTTTTCCAGGGCATTTAAATTATACCATATTAATATTCAACATTTTTCTATGCAAAGTGGCTTTCGACATTCTGGGTGGATGACAATACAATGAGTTCCCCCCTTCCCAAATTATATCTTTACATTATTTTAAATTTCCATTCTATTCTATAGAGTTAGAAACTAAAATAACACATAGAATTTATTATGTATAATTTTATATTATTATTATTTGATATCTAATGTTTCAAGTAAGATGTATAAAGTAATAGGTAATTTACCATTATTATTCCATGTGTGTATGTGTGTGTGTGTTGGGAATCTATTCTACCTTTCACCAGTGTTCTTAAATTAAAACAAGAAATCCTGTTCTACAAATGTTTTTTATTTAGTTATTTATTTTAGCTTTTATGAGAAGTGTTTTCATATCTCAAAAATTAATTTGTTAACTCCATTATAAATATTAAAGATGGTAACTGATTTTAAATATTTCTAAGATACAATTAATCAGTACAAATGTACATGTGTTGAATTTATAAATTACTATTTAAATAGCTGGTTGTTTATTGATTCTATGATGTGATCCCCGATAGTTTTCCCCAGGAATTTGAAAACTGAGTTCTGACTCATAATGAAAGCTCAAAATTCCACAAAGTAGGTTATGCAGAATAATGAAAAGCCTATGTGTGAATTGTTTCTTAGTTAAAAAATTGCAGAACTGCTTCAAGCTTCTCTCTGTGGGATGTCAGAAGGAAAAGAAGAAGGGTGAATTTTCAGAAACCAAAAAAATAGTATTTTTCCTCTAGATGAACTAACTCACTAGGACATGTATTTATTTACTTATTTTTATGTTCATTTATTGGTGCATTGTAATTATACATTTTGATATATGTCAGGGTATGAACATCATACATGCACACAATGCACATTTAGCCCTCCCTCCAATCCCTCCCATTCATGCTCCAGATAGTGATTGAGTCTTATAAGTTTGTATATGTACATCATGTGCTATAGTGTGTTTCCCTCCACCCCCCTCCCAACTCCCTCAGTTAGGTCACCTTCTTTGTCCATCTAAAGATTTCTTCTTCTTCCCTTCTAAATTCCTTCTAAGTCCCATTCTATCTAGCTCTCACAGATTAGGGGGGACATCCGACTTTTTACTCTTAGTGACTTACTAATATCATTTAGCATAATGTTCTCTAGTTCTCTCCATTTCCCTGCAAATGATGTGATTTTGTTCTTC